>CAUYLG010026861.1:0-107479 GCA_963573385.1 Cacajao melanocephalus
TTTTAATACCCATTTTTAGACTGCATTCTAGCCTGGGCAATAGAACAAGAATCCCATTCTCTCTCCCTCTTTCTCTTCTTCTTTCTTTCTCTCTTACATTCTTTTTTTTTCTTTCTTTCACTCTTTCTTTCTTTTCTCTCTCTTTCTTTCTTAAAAAAAAAAAAAAAAGTATCTCTCATTTTTTCCAGCCCCTTAATTCAGGGATTGCAGACACCAGTGTCTGCAGGCATATAAACAAAGTCAGCATATGCATAGAAACAAAAGGAGCCTGTGTGTGTGGTGTCTCCTTTCTAAAATTAAGGAGTAGTTACCATGTGTCTGCAGTGGAGTGCATATCTCACCTAAAGGCATTCAGAACCCCTGCCCCCACAACACACGCACATTATCCAAAAATAAGCCACGAAAACAAAATGACAAATGTGTAGTTTTCAAGCCCTATTTAGTTTGCTTTCTTAAATCATGTTATCGGTATCCTCATTTGGATGCTTGCAGATTTTAGATGCCTCAGATATCCCTTTCCACTCATTCTCACTGTCACTTGTGAAATCCTCTGGAAGTTAACTATGGTCATAGAGTTTTTTTGTTTGTTTGTTTTTTGTTTTGCCTGAAACTCACATGAACCAGGCATAGCCATTTTTCCAGAAGAGAACTGTAGGGAAGGGGAAATAGGTGGCTAAGGCACTAGAGAAGGTAAAGTAATTTTGGTGTGGTAGGAACCTGGGCTGGGCTTTAAGAGGAATGGTTTTGCTTTTTCTGCACCATGATAGAAAGCTAGAATCAGGAGTCAGAGGGATTCCAGGAACACGATGGAGTGAGTGGAAAATAAGGTCTTCCTTTCTCTTCTTGTGATGGGTTTTCTTCATGTCCTTCCTTTTTCATCCTCCCATCCTCTCTCCTTTCTCTTCTTTTCTCTTTTCTTTCCACAATGCTGCCAAAGCATCTGACCGCTGCCATTCTGTTATCTCCTTTTCTTTATAGTTATCTTTTTTTCTCTTCTTTTTCTCAGGCTTTCAGTATCTTTTTCACTATCCACTGCAATGTCTTTCTTTACATTCCATAAAATGTCACTGAAATCCGGATAGTATCAAAGTACATTTATTTTTGTTACCCACCTTCAACCTAACAAATAAAAAAAATTGGATGTTCCATAATTTCTCTTTTCCAAAAGATGATTTATAATTAGTTACATGTTTATCAGTTTTATTTGTTTCTCAAATTCTTTTTCATTCCAGTTAGTGACCCAAGGTAGAAAATGGCATTCTTGGACATAACCAATTACATTCTGTGCATCAATATTCAATGTCATGGGAATTACATGAATGCTAGATGTTGAAATTATCATTAGGGGGAAAATTAGCTGAAGTATCATGCTCGCTTTATTATTACTATAAATTATCTTAGCCAAGATATCAAGAAAGGATAATGGTCATTTCAACCTGGCAGATAGATCCAACTGAACTGTCGTTAGAAAGGAGTCACAGAAAAGCTTGATTAAAAAAAAAATTTCTAAAGCATAACAAGTACAGCTTTAAAATATGTGCAAACGTTAAAACTGTTATTTAACATTTTATTAATATAAACAAACACTCAGAATCATGTGATATATGTATATATAATTTGAGCAAGGTGCACAATTCCAATGAAACAGACACATACATATAAGAATTCTATCCATGTGTATATATATATTCCCCAAAAGTGTAGATATTGTTTGTGCAGAAAAACATTCATAGTGTCACAGACTGTTATAATAACTGGAAACATTAATAATCATCTCAACTTTAATACACTTTTTATGATAAAGAAACAAGCCTATTCAGAGAGATGATGAATGAAAGATGAAGAATAGAAGAATTTCCA
Organism: Cacajao melanocephalus; assembly: GCA_963573385.1. NCBI lineage: Eukaryota > Metazoa > Chordata > Mammalia > Primates > Pitheciidae > Cacajao > Cacajao melanocephalus. Next base: position 1,861 of record CAUYLG010026861.1, read on the forward strand.
TTATTGATGGGGCACCTGTGTGTAACTGGATGAAGTTGGTATAACTTTGGCTCAGTGTTCCCGGGGAGAATGCAAGGCTCTTTCCCGTGGTGAGCAACCGTCAAATGCTGCCAAGGCGCTTGGTTTGCCTGCAATGAATGCTGACGGCCAGTGATGGTCACTGGAGCTCAGTTTATTTGATTAGGCACATGCACTGCCTGGTAGCAAACAACAACAATAAAACAAATAACCCAAAAACCTAAAGGAGGAGGCATAGGAAGCCCTGCCAACGCCTGAGTAAATAGTGGACATTTATATGAGAACAGGCATGTAAAGGTGTTATTCAGAGGCAGGACAGGTGCCACGGATGGGCAATGAATTCACATAATACTCCATGAGTGTATACTTACAGGTGAGGGATATGTATGACTTTGGGTGTGTAACTCTTAGGGAAGAATATAAAGACTCAAAAGGATGCTAGTTATCACACTGATAACACACAGCAATTGTATTTCTATACCCTAAACTTGAGCAATGGACAGAGGAATAAATGTCAAGAGGAAAATAACATCGTTCCACCTTGCTTTGCTAGAATTATGGATCCTACAGGAAGATGTACAGTTCGTGGAAGGATGAGGTGGGTAGCTCGGATGCTTTCATGTCTGGGTGCCCTTGGAAAGCTAAGCACAGTTAGAAACACAAATCAGGACACATCAGTAAGAGATGCCTGCTGGCACAGAGGATGGCAGATGAAACGACCTTTGTAGAAGAGGCTCATTTGAAAATGCTCCTGAAAGATATGATATCAGAACACTATCTTAACTAGAGTAGATAAGACTTTGAGAACCTTGAAAACGCTTATTGAGGAATAAATAGCATTTATCTTGCTTTTCTTGATTAAAGAACATTCATACATACATATTCATCCTGTACTGATAGGTAGGAGAGGGGAGGCCAGCCCAAAGAGGTGACCGGTCCCTATTCCAGAAGTTCTGGGTTGTTGCATAAGTGAAGAAGTATGCTGATCTGCTTTCAAACTTCTGCAAACTTCAGCTTAGTGGTAGAAAAGTCAGAAGATCCAAATATTTAATTTCAGTGCCTGAGTAGACCATTTGCTGATTTTCACCAATTCTGTTCTCATCACCTTGGCCTAATGTTATCCCCATCTCCCCCAGAGACCATTGCAGCAATGCTTGTTGTGTGGTGGTTGTCCATGGCTGAAATAGTAACTTTAGAATCAAGGGCAAAAGTGAGGGAGGGTGATCCCCACAAACTGTTGATACTTCGGCCTCCCATTAGGCACACTGAACTAAAATATCTAGAGGGTGATCCAAGGAATATGCACTTTTCTTGGCTTTCCAGGTAATTCACTTAAGCCCTAATATTTGCAAAACATGGTAGCAGTACATTTTCCTGGTTTATTTTAAAAATCAACATGAAAAGGGATTATCTTCCTCTCCACTTATACAATCTGGTTAAGAGACTCAGATGAGCTGCTAATTTCAGGAGAATACCAGCACTTACTGACTGCCCAGATGCCTGCACCTAGATCATGGAAGCATTTACAGCACCAGGAGGAAAATAATATTCTCATAAATGCCAGCCTGTGATAAAATAGCAGTAATGAATCTTTATGTATTTTATGAAAATTTATCTTATTATTCAGAAAAATCAATCAGACTAAAACCAGAATTCTAAACCCCACAATTAACTTGAGGATTCAAGAGAAATCCTGTAATCTGACAGATGAGGGGACAGACCAGGAGAGATGGGAAAGTTTTAACACAGGTATTGGTTGTCAGATCCAGGACCCAGGCATTCTGAATAAAGCCCAGGGATGTATTCACTGTATCATCAGTCTCTTTTCCTTCCTTTTCTTCCCCATCTTTCTTATGCCAGAAACACATTCTCACTTCAACAATCCTTTATCACTGTTCTGATGATGAGTGATGCTTTTCCTTTCATTCCCAGTTTTTTCTTATTGTTTAGAATTTACACTCCAAACCTTGCCTTTCTATGGAGGATTTCTTAGTCTTTCGAAGTCACAGGTTCAGAAAACAAGCAGACAAAAAACTTGACTGCTTCTCTCAGCACCAGAAATAGTTATAGGTGGTGAAAGCACATTTTTGTTCATAAACATCATTTTAAACTGTCTAATTTCTTGGCAGAATTATTACTCTGCCACGTTCTTTTCTGTGTCCTTGTAGCCCACACTGTACCTTCAATCAAATGGCTTGTATCTGACATTACATCTCTTGTAGCACAATATCAAGTACCATATTGCAATCATTAGGACACAAAAGAAATAACTATTGTCATATTGAAGAAAAGATCCCTCAGAGAACAGGTACCTTTAGCATTGGAAATGGGAACTTACGTCTCAGTCAAGTACCTTTTTACTGTCTCCAGAAGGTGGAATTATCTGACACATTAAATAACTTATTTGAATAGCAAAGGGATTATAAGAGTTACTTCCTGAAATAAAAATAGAGGAAGATATACCTCAAGTCAAATCACTGTTGTGATATTTATTTACCAGAATTCAATTTGAATGACCTGAGTATTTTATTGACAACATCTAAACCTATGGATCCTCAAAAAAACTGACTCCATATTAGACACTAGTTTACACTGCACAAAAATTAATTTTTTTAAAAAAGTAGGCATAAGCTTAAAATGGATGACTTCATTTCTTAGATTTAAATCTTCATAAACTTCTTTTTGTAAATCTAAGCTTTTCCAAAATTTACTCATCTTATTAAAAAACTTCTTAGCTGGGTTAACGACGATTGTCATAGCTTTTAAAACTTAAAGCTGAGGCCTGGCACGGTGGCTCATGCCTGTAATCCCAACACTTTGAGAGGCCGAGGCAGGTGGATCACGAGGTCAGGAGTTCAAGACCAGCCTGGCCAACAGAGCAAAACCTCATCTCTACTAAAAATACAAAAATTAGCCATGTATGGTGGTGGGTGCCACCTAGCTACTCAGGAAGCTGAGGCAGGAGAATCGCTTGAACCTGGGAGGCGGAGACTGCAGTGAGCCCAGACCACGCCATTGTACTCCAGCCCAGCAACAGAGCAAGACTCCACCTCAAAAAACAAACAAACAAAAAGCACTTAAAGCTCAAATGTGAAATACAATAAAGACCAAAAATGTTTCATATCCCTTAAATAATACCAAATTTTTCCTTGACAAATGTAATTTTCTAAAATTTTAATTTTTACTTAAAAATATTTAAAAGAAACAGATTATGTTTGAAATTATGCTTCTCAATAATTGCATTGAAATACAGTTTATTCCCTAGGTAACAATTCCCTAAAGGTTTTCATTATATCATAATGTGTTTGTAACTTCTTGTTAGAAAAGGTGTGAGATCATATTACGAAAAAATGTCTGGCGCATGAAAGCAGTATAATAAAACAGTTAAAAATGTAAGCTAATGAATCATGCTAACTATGCTCAAATCTTACCTTTTCTGTCTACTACCTGAATGTCTTTGGGCAAATTCTTAAACTCTCTGTATATCAGTGTCCTCATTTTAATAATATTTGCTTATAAAAGGTTATTGGGAGAATTAAATGAGCTAATACAGGTAAAGTGCTTAGATCAGCGCTAGGCTGGGTGAACTGTACAAATATCAGCACTACTGTTATTGTATAGGTAGAACTAGTATTATATAGGATAATAAGCTGTTATATTGTGGTATGTATTTTTATTTTAGTAGGCTCTCAGTAACAAATTATGAAATAAACGCTTGCAGATAAACATCATTTATACTGAAATATTTGATGTTCACTTTTTTTTACATTGAAATAAACAGAGCACTTTACTTAGGAAGTATTAATACAGAGCTAATGTTTAATACATTTAATTAATTAATACAGAGTTAATGTCGCTTTTGGTTTTTATCTAAGTTCTCTTCCCAAAGATGGCCAAGGAGTACAGGAGCCTGGCCTCGGCAGAGGAGATCTCTTAGGGTAGGGGCTGAGTAAACTGTGTCTCTTATCAGACTTTGGGTTCAGAACAAAGAGTCAAGGATGGGAAGAGAAGAAAATCAACATCTGTAAGCCGGAGAATAAAGCCACCAAAGGGGAGGCCTGGAAGCCAAGTGACTGGAGAACCAGAAGGAAGGAGGGAGAGGAGAGAATGATGCATCTGGTAATAAGCCTGAAATTGTGACTGGGACTCACCCTGGGCAAATGCTATCTCCCACAGTGACCTTCATGAGATCTGATTCCTACACGCGGAAACTGTATTTAAAATGCAGGGGACTAGACTTGGCAGTTAATGCATTTGTTGTTTCTATTCCTGCTGCTTAGACAGCACCAAGCATAATCAGTACTTTTATTTTAGGCTAAGACACATACTCAAAATGATATATCCTACCTTTAAAAAAGAATGGCATACATTTACGACCTCATGACCAAAACAAAAATAAAAAGCTACTCCCTTAGCAGCACAAAGATAAACATTTCAATTTCCCATCGTCAACATATGTATCAGAGTACAGCAATGCGATAAAATTATTAACAGAAAGATAGAACTAAAAGCTACAGCAGACACTGCATCTAATGATATTCAGGCCCCTGAAGGATGACTTGGGAGGAAAATAAAGAAACAAAAATAACAGCAAATTTCCAATCAACAAGATTGAGTTGTATCTGAAAATAAGGCATCTCTAGAAAGTGATCCTTTTTGTATTTAATTTTTTTTTCTAAAGGGAGCATGGGGAATTCTAGCTTGATCTTGTTAGCAATCTGCTGCATATTCATCTTGTGCTAGAGAACACAATTTGCATAATGTGGGACCCAGTTCTGTGTGCGGGAACACCCTTCAGGGAGCTCAGATTGAAGGCTCAAGAGTAAAAAGAGCCAGCATTTTTGAGCTCACCATGAAGGGTACCCACAGCTCAGATCTCACTTCCCTGTGATAGGATTTCCCAAATCGACTGAAGTAAATAGATTACATTTTCTGGGAGGCCCCCTGGGGAATGTTTCTGTTTAAGATACACACCACCACATACCAACACACACACACACCCACATACCAACACACACACACACACACAATATGTGTGTATGTTTAACTATAGATTTCTTTTGTTGGTGGTAATATTTAACAATGACAGAGTTTTAAAGAATATACATGAGAATGACATGTAAAAGCATATTTTAATGCATTTAAGACTCTATCAATTTTCGCTGGAGGCATAATGGAAAGAAGCACCCTTATTTAAGTTTTTATTGCTTAAACTTGTGGCAGGAATAAATTCTAACTACATTGTATGCATGAATACGGCACATCTGAGTGCAAATTAGTTGTAAATAGAAAATATTTCAGAAGAGGCCATATGGCTGGAAAAGAGCTCAGCTTCCAATAAATATTACCACAAAACACAGAGACTTGCAAAAAATACACATTTCAATATTATAAGTAGTTATTTCTCAGTAAAATATCTATACAATTTAAACTCATGTTAAAAAAAATACACTGCTTTTTTTTAGAATTCATATTATTTCTTTAAAACAAAAGTTTTAGGAGAAAGTCTAAGATAAGTGCATTTCTAACTAGAAATACAAAAGATTAGATTCCTGTGTAAACTAGGTTGTTTTTTTTAAATCCAGCAAAAGCACTATTTAAGACACAGTATTATGCTTCCTTTAGATATACTCATATTACTAAACACTGATGAAACAGTTTCTACAGCATTCTCTCAAAGATCAAGTACTAAGGCAAAAACTAGCAGAATCAATAGACACAGAACTTTCTTTTTGTTGTTGCTGCCATTGTTATTTGACATGCATTGAATGAATGGCCAAGATCTTTGGCATATTACTTACTGATGGGTAGAGGTAACCTTCTCCATTCATGGCTATATACAAGCCTGTTTTCACGCCCTGGATGGCAACAACACGCAGTCCCACTGGTATGAGGTTGAAGAGCGCTGTGAAGATAAACATGGTCTGTCACGAATGGACGGGAGGAAGCATAGTGTAATTTTTTCTTTCTGATTTATTTTATTTAAGAAACATCATCTTTGCCGATACTTTCTAAGAAGTTAAATTACTTTATCTTTTGCTTTTAAATAACTTATATTTTGCAATTAAATAACGTATTTTTCACTTTATAAGTAAGAAGTTTCTGCTGTGGGTAAAATTAGTACTTCAGCTTCAACCTTTAAATGTTAGCAGTCTTGCTTACAGCATTCTGAAGAAGTGATGTGCTAATAAACTGAATCAAGCCTGCAATCATGCCTCTACAAACAGTCTCTGACACCATTAGATACCAAAAGAAATCAACTGTGAAGACTCTCCAAGAGCAGAATTTTAAAAGTCCAAGTTGAATGTTGATTCTAACCCTTCATACAGAAGGTGTGATTTGTCATCGCAATGAGATCAGGCCAGAAGTTAAACAGGTGATTCCAAAACTAAATTACTGTTGTAGAACCAACATGATATGCCAGCAAAGCCAGGAAGAGATGTGCACCTGCCAACGAGCTAAATTTAGAAAGAACTAATCAAAACTGAATGGCATGCAAATGTCAGAGAGACTACTCATTTATGTTTCGGTGTTTTGTTTCTTCCCTGTTGATAAAGCATTAAAAGCATTTTATATATTTTTGCTTAGTGCAGATAACAATGTTATAACATTAAAAAAAATCTTAATATCCCTTTAACACATTTTCATGCCAGTGTTACATATTGAATGTTTAGTGGGTCTTCCAGAATCATTCCTTTTTTTTTTTTTTCTTTTTTTTTTTTGAGCTGGACTCTCAGTCTGTTGGCCAGGCTGGAATGCAGTGGTGCAGTCTCCACTCACTGCAACCTCCACCTCCTGGGTTCAAGCAATTCTCTGCCTCAGCCTCCCAAGTAGCTGGGACTACAGGCGCCCACCACCACGCCCGGCCACATCATTCTTAACAATAACTGCTTGATGTGGAAATTTTATTATAGATACATTTATAAGAGAACTATTAATTATTTACAGTGAGGTTATCTGCTCCTACTCAAGTCCTTCTTAACTAATTCCACTTCTAAGCAGGACATAACAGGAACTGAAAGTACTAAAATAGTGACATAAATGTGTAAGTACAATTCCGACGTCAGGCTCTCAACTGTATTGCACAAAGCCAAATCATTTGAAAAATGTCGGCAATTTGGACTTCATTCCAACGGTCTAAGTAGTACATAACTAAAAACAAACTTTACAAATTGTGTCTATTTAATTCTCAGGGACATGTTTCCTCTTAATAGGGTGAAGAAAATTGCACCCTCTCTTCTGATTATTACATGCTACTGTTCTCAAGATCCCAAGATGTCTGTGCTACACAAATATTAAAGGAAAACCTCAGGCCAGGGCCATGAATAATTATCACTGGAAGAATACTCGGGGGCATCTATGGTTAGTTGGATATTAGTTTCACTAATATCAGATTTTCTGCTATAGGATTTTAGGGGATTATGTTATTCTTATGAAAGAATTAGTATTTTGCCTTCATTTCCATTATTTAATATTAAATCTGGATGTGGAGTTGTTAAATACTGGGAGGTATAGCTGTGCTACTGGCAACTCTCAGTATTCCCTCTTGGTGAGAGATGGCTATATTCACTCTTGTTTAGAATACCTGAACTATAGCTCTCCCTTACATCTTGAAAGAATGGGAACCATAGAATAATTCCTGATTTATGCACAAAATTGTAGTGGGAAAACCATAACCATAGGCCTGTCCATGCAAGGTATAGTAACCTAATTAATTCAAACTTAATTCTTCTAACTTTCCTCTTCCAACTTTCACATACTCTGAATGGTATCTGCAGGTGCCATATATTTGATATAGGCCAGGTAGTATAATTCTAGAAAACAAATAGATCATGAATTCACCAAAATGATGTGGTTATGGGAAACAGAAAAATTATACAAGATCTTTTAAAGTGATCATATTGAAAAAATACAATTTTTTTTCCCTAGGGTTTTGGTTGGGATCTGAATGATAAAATACAAGGTATCATAATTCGCAGAATGAGAGTAGAAAGTGAATGCTTATATACACTAAAATGTGGAGAACCATTCAGAGCTGGCCAAGACGGAACTAGTGCTAATTAAAACCACAGATACCCACATTAATTGAGACATAATTCTATTTCTCCACTCTCTTTGTTTCTTACATAATTATAAGGCAATGTCACAAAGCCTAGGGGAGTAAGAATACTGAAGATGTTTTTGTGACTTTGCTCATTTGTGGAACACTCTAGTTCTTCATATAACAGTGATTTTTAACTCCGGCCACATATTAAAACTAGCTGTGTTCATAACACAGGATGGCCAGGCTTAACCCCATAGCTACTAAATCGCACAATCTCTGGAAATGGGTTTAGGATATAAGGAATTTGTTTTGAAAAGCTCCTCAAATGACCCTAATATACAGCCAAGGTGAGAACTGCCATCCTAAAGCCTGTGGGTGGTAGCCACTGAGTGATCGAAATACTTTACATATCAAGTTACCAGGTTGAGAATTTCTAAGATGAGAGGGACTTTGGAGATTTTAACATTGCCATAGTTAACAGCATATTGATATCTGTAGAGTACTATTCTGCTTGTAGTATCTACTGTCTGTCATAGGAACAATGAAGTTTAAGAGCGCAGAAAAAAATCCATGGCATCCCCAAAATCAAACCAGGGGAAAAGAAAAATCACCCACTAATCAAATACCATTGTTCACGGGTATGCTCATGTTCAGAAGAATTTTAAAGAAATTCTTTAAATGAGAGTGGCAGTGAGGCTACCTAGGTGCTCACTTCCTTTTGTGAAAGACCTTTCCATTCTTATGGTAGTCAATAATAAGTAGTCGACTTGCTACAGCATTTTTCTCCACTAGAACCATTTACCCATCATCAATGATTTTTTTGCTACTTTTCTTTCCCGGAGATCTATAGATCTTAGACTGGAAACCTTGGAGAACAGGGGCACCAAAGTTCGCCTACTAGTTGGCCTTTTTTTCCTCTTCTTAATTCATCTGAAATTTTTAACAAAGGCAGTTTAGCAGGATGGTTCTGTCTTTTTCTTATTCTAAATAATTCTATATTTACTGTGGGAAATGTATTGAACCTAAATCATGAAGATATGAAAGTTCAAGTCTTCAATTTTGTTAGTGACTTTTAGAGTGCTATCTGGGTGAGTTTTAGGTTATTTTTTATTATTTTTCCTAGTTATGCATAACTAACCTATGGTTTGCATTCAGGGAGTTATAAACAAATATAGACATGTTTATGAATGATTCAAGCATTACTACATCACCTCCCTCCTCACAACAAAAGAGCTGTACTCTAAGTAGGATCTGTCAGCCTTATTAAAGCACATCCCGCTTTTAAAAGAATTTTTTAGTGCCTACATTTTTCCTAGGATTCATGAGACTACTGAAATGAACCAGGGAAAAGAAAATGTCTTTAAATTCATCCTAAGAAACACCATTTTGCAATTTATATAAGTCATCGGACATAAAGTTAATTAGTAATTTCCATTACTTTTATAAATCTGCTACAATCCTGCTGATTTTATTAAGTTTTATAGTCATAGAATTTGTACACCCTTTTGAGGAGGGAACATTTATTTTACCTGTGTTTTTCTTTATTTCTTTGCAAATGTTGAAATAGTAACAAACTAAACTAACTGGCTTACAGTGCACGTGCAATGCAATATAATGTCTCAGCAAAGCTGTGGACCATGTCTTTGCATAGGAATTTGAGTCCCTCGAGTGTGGGCATTATGATTTTCTTCTGATTTGCTTTTAAAGGGGATCCTGTTTCATCCTCCTTCTCAGGACTGTTTCTCACTAGCATTTAAGGTGTCAGATGAAATTTCAAGACTTTTTCTGAGTTTCTTGCTCCTTCTATTGCAGATACAGAAGAAAAAAAAAAACCCATACATTTAGAGAACAGAAGGTGGAGTGTTTTTTAGTATCTCAGCTTTCCAGTTTAGTCTTTAAAATTATTCAGATAACCAGACCTGTAAGTGTGCATATAATAAATCTGCACTTCCATAATTAGAAAGTGCCTATTCAATTCTGAAGCAGTATGCTTTTAAAAGGCAATGTCTAATAGACACTTCTCTGACACTGATTCCTGTCTTTAAAGGTAACTAATTTGTTTGGCACGACAAAAACATACATAAATTTAAAAAGCTAGAGAAAAAAGACACAAAACCTTTGAATGAAATTATTTTTTCCAGTAGTCCAATAAAGCCATATGTTCATGCAGCTATGGTGTAAGTCCTGTCTTGAAAACTTTTGTCATAAAATAGATGGCATCAGTCTTTAGTCTGATGAATCCACCAGAGTGTCATAGCTCATCTAGTGGTCAGAGTTATAGAAGACTAGTTCTCATGTTCTAATACTCTCAGGCCAAATGAAATCAGAGAACATTGAAGACATCAGAAATTATGAATCCCTAAACTCTCTGACCTACACAACAGTAAGACATAAGAGACAGGAAAAGGCTTTTGTCAACAAATAGGTAAGGAGTTAAAAGGGGAAAAAAAACAGAGCAGAGATACATGTATGAGCCTGAACCATAAGAAGCTGACATTTTTTGTTGGTCAAAGATCGTCAAGTACCAAAAATCTTTGAAAGTCCAAACTAATAACAAAAGCTGCACAAGTAAATATGTGGCATAAAATGCCTACCCTTTCCTCTGTAGCTGAATTGCATTACCTTCTCTTTTCCTATTTCAAAAAGGAAATAAAGCAAAAATAAATCAATAAACAAATATGAAAGGAAAAATTTAAAAATAAAAAAGGAATATGAGACACAAAGAGAGTAAAGAGGTTAGAAATTGAGGAGGAAAATGCAAATAAACACAAAACTTAAAAAGAAATCAAAGAAAAAATAAAAGGTGAAGCAATGCACAAAATATAAAAAGTGAAACACAATGACTAGAAAAATAATGGTGTTTCACATGGCAAAACCACATGTAAAAATAATCTGTTTTATATCACTAACTGTTCTCAGAATCAGTGTTACTGGCAATTGGATCATTAGAATTTTAAAAAGGAAGTGCTGAATCTCAAATTGAGCTGATAAAAATATATAAAATAAAATAAAAATAAAAAAGGAAGTGCCTTCTGATTTGATTATGTGTATTATTCAAATCCACACTTCTTTTCATGAAATGATGTTTTTATTTGAAGAATAAGAGATACATAAATGAAAAAAAATCATATCTACTTTTGATCCACTAATAATGTTTCTTATGATTAAATATTTCTAATAAAAACAGTTTTGCTTTTTACTAACTCCCCCAAAGAGTAAAAAGTATGCTATTTTGGAACTAATATGCTCAATTAAAAAAGAATCAGATGCCAATGTAAACAGAAAAATGGGAGAGCAAAACACAGACAGTTGAGTAAGGAGAGACGCCAGACGGAGAAATGTTATGCATAAAGAAATATGGAAAAATAAAACCACAGACATTAATACAATGGAAGATGCGCAGCTTTTTAATTAAAAATTATCACAGATGCAATTCTCTAAAGTAGTTAAACATTTTTGCACAATGAATTTAGAGGTACACAACCTTCAAGTTTTTTCTATAAGAAACTATTTTTCTTGTTAAATGCAAACAATTTTAAACTATATTTCTATTATGTTAAAAAGCCAAAATGATTCCTTGTAGCTTTTGAATTTTCACAGGCATCATTAAGAACCTCAGGGCCTGATAAAATAATACATCCAAAGAAAACACATAATCGATTTTACCTAAATACACTAGTGTACTTACTTAACTTTTATAATAAGATTAAAAGTAACAGTAATTTTCTGGGTATGACAAGTGTTTGAATAAAAAACAAAAATAGTAACATAATTATCTTTAAATCGCAGGTTTCTTTGGTTGTCCCATGAGTATTTTCATCCACGTAGTTTAAATAAAATTGTAAATGGCATTCTAGTGTGTAACATTTGTAACGATGAACCAACGTGACCAAACACTTGCAAACGAATCTTAAAAAGTCATTTAAGTAGCAGTTTATCTTCTACCAACTGTGTAACTGGTGGCCTGTGGTTGTCACTTACTAGAATTAGTGCTGTCATCCTTGGTTCCATCGAGAGCTCCATCGGGGTGCATTTGCAAGTAGTAGCCTTGCCTGCAATATAACCTGGTCACTATACCCTTGAGCTGGGGATCTGAAAGGCAAACATAGTTATCATAAGCCTCACAATGTGTCACCATAGTTTCCTTTTTCTTTTCTGTTTCTTTTTCTTTCTTTTTCAGAAGAGGACATTTTATACAAGTAGCACATTTTATTTTCTCTCCCAGATTCTTCTGTGTTTTATCAACCTGCAGTATACTGTTTACAGAAGGTAAAGGAAATGCAGTAGTAAGCCACAGAAACAGGCTGTTTTATAAAACTAGTATATGTATATTTAAATTATTTGTTTAAACTATTAAACTAATTAAGCTGTCATTTTAATTATTAGTTTAAATTATAAATTATAAACGAATTAATATAAGCAATCTTACCATTCATGATGGCAATGCAAGAGTTTTGCAAAGTGGTGACTCAGAAATTTTATTAAAGGCTTTTTTAGTGGAGTTCTCCTTTTACTTAAACTGACAAGTAATTACAAAATTAAAAACAAAACAAAACAAAAAATATCTATATTTTAAAAACATTCATACTAATATTTGATACATATTCTTAGGAAAAGCCCCAATTTGGAGAACATCCCTTGATGTTCAAAGGGTCATTCTTACTTCCATGGAAGTATCTGTGGTTCTTGGACATGATCCACAGGAAAATGGAAAACTCTACTTGTGAGTTCAGGGAAAAACTCAAGAAACCCATGCATGTGAGGTCAGCTCTGAGGCAATCAAATAGAGAAATTAGACAAATTAAACAGATAAACTCATTAACTTATATAAATAAAAAGGACAGTCAAATTATACAATATGAAATCTGATTCTCCGTCAACGGGCACTGAGATAGAGGGCAGTGGAAGTTTATTTAAACAAAAAGGGAAATCATGCAGTAATAGAGCCTCATTTGATGATTAATTGAAAAGACAACCACTCTAGTAATCCAGTGCTTCACAGAGAACCAGTTGTACCTTTGAAAACAAATATTTGCATGTAGTTTTGCAAAGGCCATCCCCATCTCAGGGACAGATTGGATGTGGGACATCATAATCTTCACCATGGTGACTGGCATTTCTCCACAACAGCTGAATGGGCCATGCTAATGCAGTGGCTGTCAAAACATCCGGACGTTACTGAGTAATAAAACCTAGCACCTTGTAATCTATAGAAAAAAACTGTGGTCTTGCAAATAGCTAAAGACGAAAAAAAATGCAAAAAAAAAAAAAAAGCTGTTCAAACACAGACTATTCTTATTAGTCCTGAAGACATTACAAAGAATTTCAATATCTATTTCTATGCACATTTTTATAACTGATCATTTGATACATGACTCCACTGTACACAGATTTGCTTCATAGATGATATAATATTGGAAAATAGTGCATGAACAGCACAGCATCACAACATCAGTGTGACTAGCCATATTAGAATATGAAAGTTTTCAAAAGACTAGGATTTTAAAAAATAAATATCTAGGTGATTATTGGATTGTGTTACATATGTTCCTTATTCTGTAGTATGTAACTTCCAGAATCACATAATCCTAAGATATGCACTAGTCGACAACAATACTATTGTGCCTTACCTGCCCATCACTCAGCATACTTGACTGGGCTAAGTACTAAAGACTTCTTTCTTAGTTTGCTGTATTTTACTTATGCTCTTCACTGAAAATAAGTAGCATGGAAAAGAAGAGAACAAAAGCAAAAAGAGTAAAAAATGTAAAAAAAGAATAATTTTGTATTATTCTCTTGTCAAGAAAAAATACTGAGATTATTAGTGATTGACAATTTTCTGTAAAACTTTTATGTTCTGACATCACTTATTCCTAAGCAATCTCCTATTTGAGCTACTATGTCTTCTGGAGTTGAATTAACTAGATCAGGCAAGGCAGTGAGAAGACACCTACACACCCACTCAGTCGCTCCCTCACACTTACACAAAGAGAGTCCTTTGGGATTATGCCTCACTTTGGATACGGGAGCACAAATAAAATGTAAAATTATGTTTTTGAGCTCTCCTTTAACTTCAAAAAAATACAAACAAATTGATTTTGATTTATCTGGTTGCATATTGTTAGACGTTTTTCCTTTTTAGAAACCCCTACGCCATTGACATTGTTCTTCTAAGGTGCCAGGCAATGTTAGAAGCATATGCTATTATAACTCATTGGATCCTCACCATGACCTTACTTAATAGAAGCCCACTTGGAGGATGAAGAAATCAAGACACAGAGCAAGTATTAATAATATGACAAAGGGCATATAACTAGTAAGTTAACAGCTGGAGTCTGAGCACTCAGCTCTAGACCCTGCCCACTTAACTGTTACCTGATGCAGCCTCTACAAGTGGAACAATTGAACTGAAATGTCTTTAACACTAAACATAAAATGCAAATCAATCGTTTAAAAACCCAAAACCAACTTGTATTTTGAAGATTAACCACAACTGTGTCTAAACCCAAATCCTGCTACCCAGAGCTGAATTTGTGATTACAAAGCAGGAACACAAAGGTTAGAAAGGATCAAAAATCTTGAAAAGTCTCTTCTAGGATCCATCCCACTTTTCTATTGGCCACATTTCCAATAAATCTCTGTCCCGTTAAAACCTTACCAAAATTGCTAGTCAGTACCATAAATTTAAAACAAATGAGTTGCTCAATTCCTTTTGATTCACCTTCACAATATCTCTCACTCTCTTTTTTTTTTCTATTTTCATTGCCAGCCCCTCATTACCTCTCTTACGTGGTCTCCCTACCTGCAGTTTGTCTGTTCAAATCCATCAGATTTGGAAATACGCGGTGACTCTTCACCGCCCACTGAATTAGGTATGCACCTTACCACGGTAAGACCCTATCTTATCTGATGGCTTTCCTCACTATAGCCCTTACCCATTCCCTGCAAGTAGCCTCAACTGGGTCACTTGGGTTACCTACAAATATTCCATAATTTCCCACATCTATCCTGTTCTCTTAACCTTATCTGTTTCAGATATGGCTACCTACATTAAAATGCCCCTTTGCACATATGAATAGGCATGCACCCACACACACACACCTTTGCAGTTACCTCCTTTTCCTCCTCTCCACTCTCCTTCTATCAACACTTCCACTTCCTCAAGAGCACTTTCCTGAAACCTCAGACGAGGTCAAATTCTTCCTTTAGACAATTTTGTGGTATCATAGGTGAATGTGTAGCAATTTATGTGTTCCTGTTTAAGTAGATTTATAAGTTATATTATCTAGTTTAACTGAAGTTAGAATCATTTAGGGGGGAAAATCCCAGAGAGATAATATGGATTAGAGATGATACTAATAAAATAAGCAAAAATAAACACCAAACCAATAACAAAGATGAGATTTTTCTCTTACATAGATTATGTGGTTAAAAACAAGTACAAAAACTAGTAATAAAAACAAACAATTAACTACTGAAATCTAACATGAAATCAGGCAAAGGAGTATGAAAATGTAAAGACAACCTGAAATATCGCTACGATGATTAAAATGAAACCTCATCCTAAATGCACATAATGCCTTCAGATATAAAAGTGTGAAAATATTACATGTGTGAGACAAACGTGTTGCAGTACATGCTCATTTTTTTTTCAATAAACTGATGGAATAAGAAGGCTTGCATGATATTTTTCTAGTAAATGTTAAACATAAATCCTACAAGAGCAAGTATTTTTGTTTTAAATACTGAGGTACCCCGAACTCTTACAATACAGGTTCCCAATGAATAAGTGAAAAAGGAATAAATATCTGAAGTCCTACACGTATATTTTAGCCAGGCGTGCAAAAATGCAAAACACCTTTTAACTCATAAAATTATTAGAGTTCTTTATTCTCTTCTAAAACATTTGGGTTCAGAATATTTACTCTGCTTAAGAAAATATAAAAACTTAGTCACTCTTCTTTGCCTGTCTTAATTCCCTTTTTTCTCCAGTTTTGTCTTTTATTTTCTATTTAGTGTGCCTGGTAATTTTACTAAAAATGTTTTGAAGATACTCCTTGCAAAAAACTATGATCTCTGATGTTAATTAAAATAGAAATAATGAAAACTAATGTGCATACATATCAAGAAAAAAAGATGTTTCGTAATATATTACCCTTAACACTCAGAACTGAAAGAAATGCAAATCAGCCCAACTGCCTTCAGATTCAGGGGGAAAATACCCAACAGTTTTAATTAAAACACTCGTTGTCTCAGAAGTGGGTTCAATTAAATCAATCACTGTCATAAATGATTTTCAGGCAATGTGCAGACTGGTAAAAGAAGAATCAGGATAACCCATCAAATGGTGTATATATTTTAAATCATGATTTAAATAGAAAAATGTACACTATGACATATGTTTTTCTGTAGCAATTGCATTAATGTATATATATCATACAAACTATGTTTATATACAGATAAATCTCAGTACTAATTGGTTATCAGTGTAGGTTCCTAAACGTAGGTTCTCTTCTATTAGCTATGGAAAATCACACATTTTTATAGGGTAAAAACAACTTTTGTAATATACATTTTTTTTTGCAGAAAAAAATGTGGCAGATCTAATTAGATTTTGGCACTCCCAGTAGCAGAAAATAGTATTGTGAATAATTTGCTTAAAGATATACATTATCATATAATCCAACCACAAAAATAAACGCTGCCCAGGAACTTTTCCAAAGGACTGAGAAAATAAAGGTGGGATAGGGACACTAAGGAAAATGATAGATGAAAGTAAAGGCATGTGAAAATTTGCTATCCCTGTTTATCCCTTAAGATTACATTCAATTTCCTTCATGGATTGACCCAATGCTACCTCAAGAACCCCTTCCCTCTAGGAACCTGGTTCCAGTTACTTCAGAGTGATTCCTCAACTAATGGTCCCAATCCAATGTACTACTATGTGTGTTAAATTTTAACACTGCTTCACAGACTAGAATAGCCCTCCAACACTTCTCTGCCTATCAGCATCCTATGCCTGCAGGCACTAGAGATAGAATCTTGCATTAAAAACAAACAGCCAGGCACATGGCTCATGCCTGTAATCCCAGCACTTTGGAAGGCCAAGGCAGGTGGATCACCTGAGGTGAGGAGTTCAAGATCAGCCTGACCAACATGGAGAAACCCCGTCTCTATGAAAAACCTGGGAGGCAGAAGTTGTGGTGCGCCGAGATCACACCATTGCACTCCAGCCTGGGCAACAAGAGCAAATCTCTGTCTCAAAAAACAACAACAACAAAACAACACCAAACCAAAACCAAAAACAAACAAATAAAAAACCCAAAATAGCTCTTGCCCTCAAAGGGTTTGCTGTTTATTGAGGAGAGGAGAGAAATTACAATATGGCTTTATGTCAATTAGCCATGTGTTAAATGAGTGGGTTTGCATGTCTTTCTGCTCAGCAAATAAATGATAAATCCCTTAATAATTTGCATATTACTCAAAATAACCTCTCACTGCGCTTTCCACAGGACACTCAACTACTATTTATTGAACCTAATTTACTTTCTGTTTTGTTTTTTAAGAATCTATACATAAGTCCTAAATGGTTTTTGAGGCTAAATGCATTTTTTGTATTGTATTTAAGAGTTGGAGAACAGCGTGCTTGAGCTAAAGATAAATGTAAGCTTCAAAACGGAAACACCAATAATTTTAAGCTTTTTTCCCCAAAACTATTGGGACTAAAAGATTTCCTCTAGGTAACACATATTAAGAGAATGACTGTGGCAAAGACGTTTCTGGGGAAAAGTGTTTAAAGAGATCGTTAAAGGGAAGGGAGACCGTAAGAATCCTGCTTAATACCTGACCCTTATCTCTGAGGAGCAGCCCTAACAGGAACATCTCAGGATTCCTAGCACACAGTTGAATTCTCACTAGCTTTTTGAATATCCAGTGTATAGAAACTACAGAAGGAAGGAAATCTTTGGAACTCACAAAGGCTGTCTTTCCAACACTATTGTCCAATGAAATTTTCTCATTGCAAAGCTTTAATATAACAGAGGCACATTAGAGCTCTCATGGCCCACATAATCCAGAAATGGACAATAAAATGGCCAAAATATCAGATCTATTGTCCCACCTTGTTTATTCTTCACTTACAAAGATGAATAATTGTATGATAAAACATCGTGTGCTTTGGCTTACTAATTTATTATTTTTAAATTGTAATTACATATTTTAAAAATTAATTTCTAAATATCAATTATGTAATTGCAAAATACAATAATTAGCAAAATTCTTGTGCATATTTAAGTAAGAAAAGTTATGTATCACTGGGGATAACATTTAGGATCCAAGTCAATCCATCACTATAATCACATCTAGAAAAAGCTTTCCTGATTTTATACTGTGCCAGGGATTCCTGATCTGTGAATGATTCCATTTGCTCCATCCCAGAACACAAGCACACAGGCAAAGAAGCCCTGTGCTCTTTCTGGGTGCACTCGTGTGTCGCCCCAGTGGCATCTGCGGCATTGACAGATGCGGGTGTGTTACTCATCTTCAGACTCCTTGTTAATATGTCAATGACAGCAAACGCTAAAAGACATGGTATTTTGAGGAATTTTTATGTATCCTTCTATTAACACAAACATTAGTAAGGACTACGCTGCCAGCTGAGAGAGTAAATATTTCCCAGATTATTAAGCAAAGAGCATTTTATGTAAGTTTTTTCATGCTATTGTCATCTAAAGAGGGAAATGTGAGACATTTCAGTTTGTTACCTAAATACTGTTCATTTTTCAATTGTAGATACAGTATTATGTTAAACTTAATTCATAGATTTAACATATTCAGCTAAATCACTACGAAGAATGATTCACTTCTCCTTTCGGAAGCTAGAAATGGGATTCCCTAAATTTAAGGAATCTGAAGAACAACTGGTGTTTGATTCATTCACAGAATTTTCCACAGCCAGTTAAACCTATAGCAGACCACATTAATTTGTTCTTCGGCTGTCATTACATTGTCTGAAATATAGAATTAGCATGACAAAAAGTATGATGTTAAAGAACCAAAGACATCTGTTGAAATTAAAGTGCATTACTATTTAATAAAATTCACAATCAAAAGCCTTTCAGTCAAAGTTATATTGCCATCAGGATGTTGCATTAACCATGAAAACAAGAATTACACCAGATGTGCAGTTTTATCAATTTTCTTCAGTTAAATAGTAGAGCAGTAAACTGGGAACTTTACCTGAAACAATGTATTTTCTGGGGTTTTTTTTTCCCATACATTTGCTTTAGAGCCAGGAGGCATTTCTTTAAATGTTTTATGTTTAAAAAGAAAAAGAGGCAGTGTATGAATTTAAGAAAATAACTGCTCATGACAAGGACTGATCTGGTCTTCCCTCAGAGTTGAGGCTGTTACATTTAAGTAGTAACATTTTGGAGCATGTATATCACTCATCTTGTCTTTTCATATCTAGAACTATTTAGAGACCTCCACCTAATGGGTAGATAGTTGGAAATGCCAGTGATAAACACTTTAAAGCGACTTCCATTTAAAAAAAGGTGCAAACACCTGAGCTCTGTTCCCTTCTGAGTTTCTTTTCCAGACATTTGTCTTCCAGCTGCTTCTGGGAAAAAATAGGAGTGATAAGATGTTGTTTTTGTTTGTTTGTTTTGTTTTTTTTGTTGTTGCTTGTTTTTGTTTTTCCAATCTCCCTACAGAATCTCCCAAGCAGCAAGGTAAGGAGAAGGAAAGAGGGGGAATTCAGAGATATAATATCTATGAATCCAAGCATTTTATGTAAGTTTTAACCAGACAGGAAAAACATTTAAACCAGATGTTATGAGCAGAAAGAAAGAAAAAAAATACTCCTGAAATCAGTGTGAACCTTTCATGAAGGAAACTAGGATTTAGTCTTGAATTCAGTTGCAACCAGTTATAGGCATCTCTAAAAGCCAATGTTTCTGCATATTTGATCACCAGGAAGTGGAGCCTCTTCACCAATTTTATTTATTAAGGCTTACAATTTTAGAAAGGCAGTTCGTAACATCACCCTTAATTAATCTTTTTTTTTTTTTTTTTTTTTTTAGACGGGGTATAAATATTTCGCCAGGCTGGAGTGCAGTGGCATTATCTCAGCTCACTGCCACCTATTACCTCCCAAGTTAAAGCAATTTTACTGCCTCAGCCTGCCGAGTAGCTGGGACTACAGGCGCATGCCACTATGCCCAGCTAATTTTGTATTTTTTTAGTAAGACGGGGTTTCTCCATGTTGGCTAGCCTGGTCTCGAACTCCTGACCTCAAGTGATCCACCCACCTTGGCCTCCCAAAGTGCTAGGATTACAGGCATGAGCCACCATGCCTAGCCTATTGTGTATCTACTTTGTCCCAAGAGTTTTACTAGGAGTTGAGAGGAATTTACAGCCAAAGCAGATTGCTGTCAATTGTCCACATGATCAGTAAGCCAACAGCATGATGTGAGTCCTAAAACAATGAGGCTGTATAAACAGAAAGGTAATATCCAGTACTAATGATAACAATAGTAAGAATAATAGCTATCATTTCCTGAGCATACACTTCGGGCCAGAAACGACTCTAAGTGCTGCTTTTGGAAATACTAACTCACTTAATATACATAGCGACTTTTTGAGTTACTTAGCATTAGCTTCCTCACATTAAAGATAAGGAAATGAGACCGGGTGCAGTGGCTCACGCCTGTAATCCAAGCATTTTGGGAGGCAGAGGTTGGTGGACCACCTGAGGTCAGGAGTTCAACATCAGCCTGGCCAACATGGTGAAACCCCATCTCTACTAAAATTATAAAAATTAGCCGGACATGGTGGCGGGTGCCTACAGTCGAGCTACTTGGGAGGCTAAGGCAGGAAAATTGCTTGAAGCGGAGAGGCAGAGGTTGCAGCAAGCAGAGATCACACCACTGCACTCCAGCCTGAGCAACAGAGTAAGACTCCATCACAAAAAAAAAAAAAAAAAAAAAAAAAAGGAAAGAGAAGTCAGGGATGGGTCTTGTGCATCTCAGGGCATCTCTGAGTCCTAGTGAGCATTGGCCTCCACAAGGCCTGCACAGCAATGAGGAGAGAGGTGAGTGGGGGCAGCTGCCTCAGGGGCTGGCCTTGGCGTCGGGGAGGAGGCTAGCCCAGCAAGCTTTTTAGACCCCTCTTTCCTGGGTTGGGTATGAGGTTAGTGCTCAGAGCAGTGGTGCTGTCACCACAGTCGAAGGGCAGTGAGGCTAGTAGCGACCTGACAGTTTTGAAGCAAACTCTGGGCCAGCCCCTGGTGGAATGGAGTGGTCTCACCGCATCAGTCCTGAACTCCACTAGGATTCTCACCATACACAGGCTGTGGCTCCTGGCTGCCCACCCTGGCCCACAGGATGAATGGACTCTTGGAGCTTCGAGGGAGCATGAGGAGCCAAGCTCCTGCTCCTGTCTCTCCAGCCGCACTGCTGTGCTTCTCGAGTAGAACTGGGTGGACTCCCCTATACATCTGCGGTCTCTCGTGAAATGCGCTGGCATGCTTAGACATGAAGAAGGAGCCTCCATTCCAGCGAACCAGGGATGGGAGAGTGGCAGAGATGCCAGATCTGGCCACCTGGGATGAGTTGTATATTTTCTGAACCAGCTTGGAGCTGTGGCAGCAGCACTGGGGGTGGGTACCAGGACTGTGACACTGGTGCCAAGTCACCATTCCCAAGAGGTGTGGAGAGGTCGGAAGGGGGGTTGAACCAAAGGGCCAATCCAGATATTCTCTCTCCAAAGCCCACGCTCCTCTGAACTGTTCTCCAGAGACCTCACTCAGCCCTTTTTGTCACCAACTTGAACTTTCATATGGCAGTCGTTTCTTTTCCTACTTGGCCTCGTGCATGGAGAGGATGCAGAGTCCTTGAATCCTGTGAATCCCACGGGGGTCGTCCTTTGCTTGGGAGAAAGTTCAGTCCACATGAAGACTCTGCAGCTGCGCAGGTGAACCACAGGTTTTGGCATTTCCACAGTCCGGAAGTGGCTGCCTTTCTGGCCTCCCTTTCCTACCCTCAGCGTCTGCATGTGGCAGGAGCTGCCGTCTTGGGCACCATCAGAGAAGCTTCCCCGCCAAGAGCCAAGGTGCACTGTCCCAGCATGGAGAACGGTCTTCCCACCAGAGTGGGCTCTCCAGGATGAGGGTCTCTGTTGATTCACTGTGTATCCTCAGTGCTCTTCACATCCCCGACCCCTGATGCCTGATTGAATAAGTGGCTCCCTGGGGTTAGGCTTCCAGGGCCGATGGAGTCCTGTGACTGTGTGTGGTGGCAGGAGTTTTGCCGAGAACATCCTTGGGTGGTTAAACTCACTAAAATACAGCAAGTGAAGAAGAGGCTGCCAGCGCTGACCTAAGTATTTTAGGGAGAGAATTGGACCTGTGAAAAGAGTGTAGTTTACTTCGCTCAAAATCTGGGACACATGAAATAAATTACCCTGAGGCTGCCATTTCGCTTGCAGGAAAGGCTGCAGGCGGTCTTGTGGTGCCCTAGCAAGTGTGGGCTTTGTGTCCTAGCTGGACGGCCTTGCCCAGGTGGCTTCCATGCTCCATGTTCCTGGGTGATCTCTATGGGTTTTTCTCAGCTATAAGATTTTGGGTGTAAGACCAGGTCCCTGACTCGAATTAGGCTTCCTGTCTCTCAGTGCCCCTGGGGCACTGCCGCCTTCCCATCCTCACCCGCAGCCTGCTCTATGGTTGGAACTGGCCTGATGCAATTCAGACCTCATGTCCTGTTTTCTGCCTTACCAGCCGGACCTTCCCAGAGAACCAGAGCCCTCTGGGAAGCCTTTCTCTGATGTTATTTCTCACTCCAGCTCTGAACTTGATGAGAGCACAGGAGATTGAGCCCCTCCTTCCCCGTAGGCTCTGTGTTAATAGAACAAAAGGCAAGCTGTGTGACCATCAGCACATCACTTTGTTTTTTTTTTTTTTTTGAGACAGAGACGGAGTCTTGCTCTGTCACTCAGGCTGGAGTGCAATAGCGTGATCTCTGCTCACCACAACCTCTGCCTCCTGGGTTCAAGCAATTCTTCTGCCTCAGCCTCCCAAGTAGCTGAGATCACAGGTGTGCGCCACCAGGCCCAGCTAATTTTTTGTATTTTTAGTAGAGATGGGGTTTCACCATATTGGCAAGACTGGCTTCAAACTCCTGACCTCATGATCTGCCCATCTTGGCCTCCCAAAGTGCTGGGATTAAGGCATGAGCCACGTGTCTGGCATTTTTTTTTTTTTTTTTTTTGAGACTGATTCTCACTCACCGTCACGCAGGCTGGAGTGCAGTGGTGCAATCTTGGCTCACTGCAACCTCCATCTCCTGGGTTCAAGCGATTCTCCTGCCTCAGCCCCCTGAGTAGCTGCGACTACAGGCGCCCACCACCACACCTGGTTAATTTTTATGTTTTTAGTAGAGATGGAGTTTTGCCATGTTGGCTGGGCTGCTCTTGACCTCCTGACTGCAAGTGATCTGCCCGCCTCTGCCTCCCAAAGTGCTGGGATTACAGGCAGGAGCCACTGCACCCAGCCAGATGCAGTAACCCCTCTGGGCCTCCATTTCCTCATCTGTAAAATGGAAATAACACTGACCGTAGGTAGTCGCTGTGAGGAATTGAGATAATGTACATATAGCTGGGTAATGACTCCTGTGAATCAGGGGAGGTGTCCTCCTCCTCATCCTCATTTTTCTGGGCACGATGCTTGGTCTGTAATAGGCTTGAACAAATACTTATCGACAGCTTGGATGTAGGAATGATCCTGACTTCTGAGGAGGAGTGGATGAGGAGAAAGACCTGAGGAGAGGCCCCAGGGGTTATTTTAGCAGGGAAGGGTGTTGACTAAAGAAAAAAATCAAGCTTTTAAAGAATTAAAGTTAGTTTTATTCAGAAGTTGACTAAGAACGACAGCCTGGGAGAAGTCTTTCAGAGAGGTTCTGTCAGGCTGCCCCGAAACTGTTTCAGCTGTTTGTTTGTTTTGTTTGTTGTTGTTTTTGTTGAGATGGAGTTTTGCTCTTGTTGCCCAGGCTGGAGTGCAATGGCAGAATCTCAGCTCACTGCACCTCCACCTCCCGAGTCCAAGTGATTCTCCTGCCTCAGCCTCCCAAGTAGTTGGGATTACAGGCATGTGCCACCACACCCGGCTAATTTTATATTTTTGGTAGAGATGGGGTTTCTCCATGTTGTTCAGGCTGGTCTTGAACTCCTGACTGATGTCAGGTGATCTGCCCACCTTGGCCTCCCAAAGTGCTAGGATTACAGGTGTGAGTCACTGTGCCCAGCCAGCTCACAGTTTATACACAGGTAGAGAGGCTCGATTCACGCAGGATATCATCAAGGCTTAAGTGGAAGGAAACATCTGGTTAGAGACTCCAGAAGTGAAGCGTCATCACTAACCCCTTCAGAGATGATCTCATACATAGGAAAAGGCAAGGACTTTTAAGGAATATAGTGACTCTTTTAAGGACTATAGTAACTCAGGAATATATTGAGTCAGGCAATATCTTTTAAGGAATATAGTGACTCAGGCAGGAGACGTGGGGGGCCGGGGGCTCTATCCTGTTTTGCCTTCAATTCATCCTCCAGAGGGCTGCATGTTGTCACAGAGTCAGAGGCTTTGTGGAATTTAGCTGGCAAGCAGAAATGTGCAGACATAGTTTCTTACATTTGAAACTTTATCTCATGGGGTGCGCGGGGCTTCCTGACTGGGGCCATGTCTGTGCCACCTGTAACCTGGGACCTCACTGCTGCTCTTGGCAGACGGGGTGCCCCATGGCTGAGGGCAGGTTTGGAGAGGTCCTTCATTTTTTTTTTTTTTTTGAGACGGAGTTTCACTCTGTTCCCCAGCGATCTCAGCTCACTGCAACCTCTGCCCCCAGGGGTTCAAGTTATTCTCATGCCTTAGCCTCCTGAGTAGCTGGGATTACAGCTACATGCCACCATGCCCAGCTAATTTTTGTGGAGTTGAAATGGAGTTTCACCATGCTGGCCAGGCTGGCTTTGAACTCCTGACCTCCAGCGATCCACCTGCCTCAGCCTCCCAAAGTGCTGGATTACAGGCGTGAGCCACCACACCCAGCGGAGAGGTCCTTCTTCAGGGTCTCTCACTTTCTTTCTTCTGGCTGGACTCCCACAAGCTTCCAGGTTTTTATGCTGAAATGCCTGAGGGAAGGAAGTTCCAGGGACACAGGGAACTTTCTGGCCCTGCCTGTTCCTCCTTCCTGCTCCTGCGCAGCTGCTCAGACGGTAGCACCAGACAGAGAGAGAA
The DNA here is from genome assembly GCA_963573385.1 of Cacajao melanocephalus. NCBI lineage: Eukaryota > Metazoa > Chordata > Mammalia > Primates > Pitheciidae > Cacajao > Cacajao melanocephalus. Next base: position 27,207 of record CAUYLG010026861.1, read on the forward strand.
GATGGGCAGGCAGCAGCAGCCCTCCAGGGAGACCACCAGGGAGGGAGGCAAATGGGGAGGCAAAAGCCTGAGACTGATCACCCCTATTTCCTGAAAACTGAATCGGCAGACACTCAAATAGGACAAAACTAAGAACTCTACAGAAACAAATAAGTATAGTGATTGCCTCACATGCCTAGCACACTGCTGAGGTCCCATCATTGGAGGCCACCCAGATGCACCACACTGGATCCACGATGAGGCTTTGTCAATACACAGAAGTGAGTTTTTGAAACAAAAGCAAGTAACAACAACAGATCCACGTTGTATTCACACACTTGTGGCACAGTGAAAGAGAGATCAGTCGTTGGAGTTCAGTGATCATGAGGTGCCCTTGACGTTCACCTCCTAAAGCATCATAGACGTCTAGACCTGGCCTAGAACTATAGGCTTCAGGGACTGAAGAGAATCCTCCCCCTGATTCATCCATTTAATAGGTGTAGGACCCAGGGGTCCAGGAGGGGAAGTGATTTGCCCAAGGCCACCCTGCTGGTGGGTGCAGAGCCAGGCAGACCAGGTGCAGGGTCCACTGACTACTGCCCACGACAGAGGAAGCCGATGTGTTTGGCATTGAGAATCCATACTGCTGCTCACTTAACTTCACATTGTGGCTTTCCTTATCTCATCTAAATGTACTGAGTATTTTACCTGCATTATCTCATAAAATTTTCTCAGCATCCCTATCTATATTCAGGAAGCCTAAAGCACAGAGACTTTGAGGGCCTTCTCCAGCGTAGATACAGAGGACCAGGATTTAAGCCCTGGCCTGGGACTGTCTGCCCCCAGAACCTGCATTCTGAACCCATCTGTGCACCGGTACGTTCTTTTCAAGGCAGTGGAAATATGATCTATAGCTGCCTCCCAGCCTTCCAAACGTCGATCCCAGACTGACGCAGGTGACAGAGCGGGGCCTCCCTCCTGGCCTGTAAGCGTTACTGTGCTGCTTCGAGGAAGCCTGTCCCAGCGCCCTGCTCAGCACTGCGACAGAGGGAGAAGACGGGACAAGTATTAGCATAGAACCTGTGTATGCTTTGTAAATGGCTGTGCCACTTGTTGTGTGGCCATTTTCAGGATAAATAACTTGGTGGCTTTCATCTCCTTATAAAAATAATAAAAACACTTTGTGGTGTGTGTGCGATCCTTGGACCAGCAGTGTTAGCATCCCCAGAGAGCTTGTCAGAAGTGCAGTGGCTGGCAAGATCCCAGGTGAGCATCTGAGAAGGGCTGCCCATGCCACCATGACAGGCTTCTGCAGGCGGGGCCTGGGCCTGGCCTGTCGCACTGTCACCATGCCAGTGGCTATTTTTACCTTGGCCACAATCCATGCCACAGATGTGTAGGACAGTGAGCAGGGACAGCCAAAGGTGGGGGTCACCTTAGATGGAATAGAACGGGAGGGTGCTCTACTTTTTCTGATCCTGAGAAGGAACACAGTTTGCAGCCGGGGGTCATACTGCCCAGCACCTTCATGCCTGGGTGAGCCGCATCCACGGAGTCTCCGCAACCTCTGGCTGCTGGGAACACCCCCTCCCATGAGGGTGAAGGGCGCTGGTGCGGATTGATTGAGTCTTATTGAGGACACAAGGTTAAATTCCACACATACCCTCCCTACTGCCTTTACCACACATGCCTGCATTCTGCTCACTGTCCCGGAAAACACCCTGCCATGTGTCCTGCCACTCTCTCCTGTGACCTCCAGCGCCATGAGGCTGTCGGGGGCGTTGAGCCGATTCTGAAGGTGACTCTCTGTGGCTCTGTCTTGACCCTGACAATCCCCCCACCCTCTGCTCCCTTAAATTCACGGAAAGAGCAAGGTTGTGGAGCTGAGCTGGGGCCTGGCTGCCCAGCTGGGCCAGGTGCGTGCGGGGCCTCACCAGCTTTGGCTGCCGGCTCTGTGGTCTCTTGGTTGGGTCCTGGGGCTCCCACTAGAATTGAGCTGCTCCCTGTGACAGGTACTGGGGCTCGAACATCTCCCTGTACAAGCCTCAATACCGGAGGCTGGGTGCCTTCCAGGGCCTGCGCTAGGAAGGGCGTTGTCCAGAGGGCTGTGAGCATCCCTGGGTCAGGTCACCATCTGGGCCCCTTCATTCCTAGTCTTTGTCACACTGAGCACCTTGTCACATATGTGGATTCCTGGGCTTGGGGAGCCAACTTTTCTGTCTCGCCTTCTCTGTCTTCACTTCCCTCTAGTGAACTGGGCCCAAGGCACATTCTCCTCCCGCCCCTGCCTTTCTGAACGATTGTTCCACTGCCTTCATTCAACATTATCCTCTTAAATTCCTGCCGTCTAGCTTTAGAATCTCTTATGCCTGGGCTGGGCGCAGTGGCTCATGCCTGTAATCCCAGGACTTTGGGAGGCCGGGGTGGGCAGATCACAAGGTAAGGAGTTTGAGAACAGCCTGGCCAACATGTTGAAACCCCATCTCTACTAAAGATACAAAAAATGAGCCGGGTGTGGTGGTGGGTGCCTGTAATCCCAGCTACTAGGGAGGCTGAGGCAGGAGAATCAGTTGAACCCAGGAGGCGGAGGTTGCATATCCCCTTATCAGCCCGAGTCACCTGACTCCACCCACACCCTCCTTCACCCTTTATTCACCTGTTATTCATTCCTGAGTGTATTACGCAGAGCCCCTTGGAAACTAATTCTTTCTGAAACCCTTCTTGCACCCAGCCCCTCATCCTCTGTAGATGACTTCACGTCTTCCTTCCCTGACCCCCTCAGAGCCACTGCTGTACTCACTCTGTCCCTCTCTGCTCCCAGCTGCATCCTGGGGTTCCCTCTTCCTGGACAGCTCTTCTGCCTGGCAACTCTTCCCCTTCCTGACCTTGGGCAAGTGTTTTAGAGCTCTCTGCCACAGGTTCCTCATCATAAGCTGGAAATCATAGTACTTACCGCGTTTGCTTATTACAAACATTATATTGAATACATTTAAGAACGTAAAACAGGGCCTGGCACATAATAAGTCCTCACTAAATATTAGCCATTATTGTGATTGTCATTCCTCAAAGAAGTCACCCTGCCGTTTCCCCCTGTATTTCTTCCCTTCCGTCTGTCTTTCTCTGGCGTATGCATTCCTTTCCCTTGGCATACAGAATACTCAGCTCCCCCTCTGTGTAAATATCCTTCCCTCTGCCCTCTCTTTGCCTTGAGGTCCATCTGCCTCCCCGGTGTCTATTCTCTCCTGTTCACATGCTCTCCAGTGCCAAGGGTCTGGATTCTCCATCTCTATCCCTCTCTTTCTCCAAGATCACTGTCGCCTCTTGCAGCACCTCCAAGTCCTTGCCCTCTACAGCTTTCCACGCTGCTGTATTCTCATGTACAGTGAGGTCCTAGGGACAAGTGACACTGAGTAGGGGACCAGGAGATGCAAGTTGAGGCTGCCAAACTGGGGGTGGAGGTCACAGCTTCCCAAGGCTCTGATGAGCTGGTTATAGATAGGACGTTGCCACCAGGGAGGGATCTCAGTTCCCATCACCCGAGCAGAATGCCTCTGGTGGCACGGTTCGTGGAGAGCCGAGTGGGTGGCTTAGGTGGGGCTTGAGGACACTGTGGTCAAGGTGAAGGGAAGAGCCATCAGCATTTGGAATTCTTGAGGGTGTCCCTAGGGATGGAGCAGAGAGGAAGGGGATCCAGGTGGCAAGCAAGGAGGTGCCAGCCTGACAGCGCAGGGCTGCAATGGAAGGTGGGGAGGATGGCTCTGGAAGTGTGGGGGGCAGTGTGCGGCCCTGGGGACCAGGGAGAGTGGCAGTAGGGTTCATCTCTACTTTGTGGAGGGATATTGAGGTACTGTCTGGGTGTCATTCTGTCCAGATCCAGGTGTTTGAGTGAGAGCAGAGAACGGGCAGTTGATATCAGTAGGAGGCTTTGAGGATATCACTGGGGAGAGAAGCCCAGGGAAGGACCAGCTTGGATGGGGATGAGGAAGAGGGGAAGGTAGGCAGGAGGGAACTTGGTGGGGCACCTGTGTCAGAGGGCTAGGGGACGAGAAGCTGGAGGAGGCACAGTGGGCCTGCAGAACTAGCTGGAAGGCCCATGCAGCTGAGTGGCCCTGCAGGAGAGCTCCTGCAAAGATCCCACGCAGAAAAGGTCCCCGCGGCCGGAGTCGATACCGGCCTCTCAGCTGTCAGTGTGGGGGACAGGTGGCCAGGGTCCTCCAATGCCCTGCATCTTCCTGGCTCCTCTTCTTCCACCCCCTAAATGTCAGAACTCTCCAGAATTCGGTACCACCTGCTTTGTGCTTTCTGCTTATGGCCTGTACATCCAGCATCCCGCTGGGCGTCTTTCTCCACATCGTTGCTCTCTGGGCGCCGGTTCAGGAGTCAGTATGACATTCTCTGTCCTCCTCCCACACCCACTCCTCCCGGCCTTGCCATTGCTGTTCTTGGCTCCACCCTCTGAGTAGGCAGCCAGGCTTAAAGTCCCTCCAATACCTCTTCCCCATTGTCTCTGTCCCTTGCCCCCACAGGGCCTAGTGCCCCTCATCCTCTTCCTTCCCTGACCCCCTCAGAGCTGCTGCTGCACTCACTCTGTCCCTCTCTGCCCCCAGCTGCATCCTGGGGTTCCCTCTTCTGGACAGCTCTTCTGCCTGGCAACTCTCCCCTTCCTGACCTTGGGCAAGCATTTTAGAGCTCTCTGCCATAGGTTCCTCATCTATAACATGGAAATCATAGTACCTACCTAGTTTGTGGGATTGATTGAGAGGGTGAGTCCCCCAGTCCCCACCCATCTGTTTTTTACAGCTCCAGGGCTGCAGGTGTTGGGGGAAGGCCACATGACTGAGATGCCCAGGCAGGCTGGGCATGGGGAACGGAGGGCCAGGAGGAGCCTTAGAGAAGGGCATGACACATCCTGAGGGTACGGGGCAGCAGCCTCAGGGTCCTGGCAGTGCTGCGCCATGTGGAGGTCTCAGGCCCACCAGCTGCCCTTCTGCAGGGCTCTGGAGAAAAGGAGGCTTGCAGGTGGCTGAAGGGCCGCCCGGCACTAGGTCAGAGACCTTGTAGTCACGGCTGTTCGCCCGCTACCATTCCAGTCCCAGGCCAGGCTTTGCAGAGCCTCACAGAGATAAGCTGGTCATAGCTGGTGCAGCTTTGGGAGTGAGACAGACAACTGTGGGTCACCTGTATTGTTCCAGACTTCAGGAGGCTGGCTGGGTGGACGAGGGCTGATCTCTGAGGAGCTGCCACACCCTAAGCCTGGGCAGGGAGGGGTGTTTGCAGCATCAGCTCTGCCGAGGCTGAGCACCCAAAGGGAGAGTGGGGATGGGGGGGGTGTCCTCTGAGTCCCTGGACGGTGAGAACAAGGTAAAGTGAGCTGTGGTGTTTTTCTCCATCTTCATTGCTGGAGAGTTCTGTGGGTTGAAGAGTGTGTCTCCCAGAATTCCTCTGCTGAAGTCCTAACCCCCCACCCCCCGGTACTTTTGAGTGTCACCTTTTCTGGGAATGGGGTTGTTGAAGATGTAATGAGTTGAGATGAGGTTATGCCAAGGTAGGGCAGGCCCCGATCTTTATGACTGGCGTCTTGATAGAAAGGGGAAATGTGGACACACAGGCACGTGCACACAGGGAAAATGCCACATGAATATGAAGGCAGAGAGTGGGGTGATGCCCCTCTGAGGATCCCAGGTCACCTGCAAGCCACCAGGAGTGAGGGGAGCGCCTGGAACAGACCCTCCCAGCCCAGATGGAGCCAGTTGCCGGCACCGTGATCTTGGACTTCCAGCCTGTACAACCGAGAGACAGTACCTTTCTGCTGTTGAAGCCACCCCGTTGGTGGGACTTTGTTATGGCGGTCCTAGCAAACTAACAGAGCTCAGTGGTCTTGTAGGTGACAATGGGCCCACTGTGCAGGCGGTACAGGGTCAGCTCTCCAGCACGCTTGGCTCGTCTGCTAGCCAACCCAGTGCCCGGTCACGACTGTCCCTCCTCCAGCTGAAGGTCCCAGTGTGGCATAATTCAAAACAACACAGGCTCTGGGAATGTGCGCGGGCGAGTTCCAGTGCCTGCGCCGCAGTCAGCTCCGTGACCCCGTGCGGCTTCGTCCTCTCCTGGAACGGGTGGCTGTGGGTGGTCGGTAGTGCTGTCCTGATTAAAGCTGTGCACATTCGCTCAGCAGATGCCGTCTCCTTTCTCACTTCCCTCAGCCCCCAGACCTTCCCCCAGGCCATCTCCCTTCCCTGAACCCTCGTTCTCTCAGGCTGTGCAGGTGGTGCAGAGATGCCAGCCATTGCAAACCTGGGGCACCGGCAGCCTCCAGTGTGCAGGGAGAAGCTCCAGGAGGTGGAGGCCTTGCTGCTGGTTCTTTCTGGAGGGGCGGGGCTGCGGCTTGTGCTGGGGAGGGGCTGGAGGGGAAGCCACCTGCGGTATGCCTCCCCGTAGGGTCTCTGTGGGTCTCAGTGCCCCAGCAGACCTCTCCTCTCCTGCCAGGCAGCCTGGTTTCAGCACTTAGGGCTGACCCCAGTGCCCTCTCGACCCGTGAGGCAGTGGCCCTGCCTCGCCCCCTACTTGCCCTTTCCAAGCTCTGGGGATGTTGTGGTTTGGAAACTCAGTTGCTGGACTTCAAAGAGGGCTGGGGTTTGAAAACAAGCACTTGTTTCTTACAAGGTCCCACAGACACAGATGAGCACATGCCTGTCACCTGCTTAATGTCCCTCCTGTTGTCCCAGGCAAGGCCCGTCAGGTGCTAGCACAGTGAGCTTGGAGGAGGTGGGCCCTGCCGGAGGGGAGCACACAGCCTCTGTGTCTCCTGGCAGGCTGGCTTCGTCTGAGCGGCCCACAGGGCTTGTTTTGGGCAGGTAGGAGGCAGCAGTTCCCTTTTCTGGGCAGAGGCATTTGTGGAAAAGCACACATGATTTGCTTGGAAATGTGGGGTTGCCCTTTCAGCAGTGTGACTCTGGCCAGGGCAGTTTTTTGAGCCTCAGCTTCCTCATCTGCACAATGGGTACGTGAACCAGGAGTCCCTAAGAGTCTTCAGGGACTGTGGCCCTATGAGGAGCCCCTCTTGGTCCTACTGCAAATAGCCTGTGTGATGTTGAGAACACTTGAGTTTTGTTCTTGTTGCCTGAGCTGGAGTGCAATGGCGCGATCTTGACTCACTGCAACCTCCGCCTCCCGGGTTCAAGCGATCCTCTTGCCTCAGCCTCCCGAGTAGCTGGGATTATAGGCGTGTGCCACGATGCCCAGCTAATTTTTGTATTTTTAGTAGAGACGGTGTTTCGCCATGTTGGCCAAGCTGGTCTCAAACTCCTGACCTCAGGTGATCCACCCACCTCGGCCTCCCAAAATGCTGGGATTACAGGCGTGAGCTACCGCACCCCACCTAGGAACCCTTCTTACCTTCTCTGTCCAGTGGAGCTGGAGACCTAAGCCTGCTTTAGGTCTTGTTATCAAGAGATCCTAATAAGGGTCAGTTGTGAGCTGGCAGTAAGGAATGCCCTGGGGACACGGGCACTGTAGAACTCTGTGGCGGCCCTACAACTCTGGGATGTCCATGTCTTCTCCAGTTTGATCGCAGAGGGCAGAGGTTCCCCCAAAGGACTGAGGAGCTCGAGCCTGCCCCACAGAACTTCAGCCTCAGCTCCACGTAGGACCGAGATGCAGGGTCATTGGTCTGAAATTAGCCAGCATCACCCAGCCAGGATGCAGGGTGTTCAGAGAGCCTCTGGGCCTGGGAGGACTTGAAATGTCCCTGGATCACCCCAGATGACCTGGCTGGTGTGGATGAAGCACTGGGCAGCTGCCGAGTGTTGCTCTTCCCTCCTGACCTCTTATCTCAGGTGACTAGAAAACGAGGTCCCTTCCAAGTCAAACGGGACCTCATTGGGCCTGGCGCACCTGTGTGGGTAGAAGGGAAATGGTGTTTCCCGGTTCCGGGCCTCGTTGACCACACAGCCTCTGGGCCGAGTGCTTCCTCTGGGAGGAGGCCCAGATGCTGGCCCTTCAGTGACTGCTCTCAAGCTTGAAGGACACCCCAGAGGTGTGCCACGCGAGGCCACGTGCTGAATCTCAGACCTCAAATGGAGCCTTCTTTGCCTGAGTGCCTACAGCTTGCACTCAGCCTGAGTCAGCACAGGCTTCTAGAACCTTCCTGCAGAGTCTGCTGTAGCCAGCCCGGCTCAGCCTGTTCCCATCTTTGCTTCCTCCCTCTTGGAGGTGGTGGAAAACTCAGCCTGAGGAGCTGAGAAAGGGGTAAGAGAAAAAAAAATCACGAAGAGTCGGAGGCAAAAGGGCCTGTGGTTTGGAGCAGCGGAGGAGGAGGAGGAGGATGGATGGCCGCGTGTGTGGGGAGGGTGAGCTTTAGATTCTCCTGCCAAGGTCTCTTGAAGGTCCTTAACAGAGTGGCCTTGGTTGTGATCATCAGGGAAAGACTTGAAGCGAGGAAGGAACTTTGCTTTTCCAAATTACTTCAGATACCCTTTTCCATAAAGATGGGCTTTCTTCCTGAAAATGAGTTCACTAGCTTTTAATATTCTTTTTTATGATGATCAAGTTATATTCAATATTAAAAATTTAGAAATTACATTTATCACTGGAAGAATGTTCTTAAAGATTCTTAATTTTTACTTTCCCAGTGGGCCTTCTTGACTTTGGGAAAGAACCCGTGTTTACCTTGGACTGTCTGCATGGGGGCTTGTTTTGCAGTTGAAATTATTTCTAAAGGGGTGAAAAAGACTTATCCCCTCTACCGTGGGTCTCCGGGTGACTATGGAAGATGGGAACAAGACTCTCCACAGGCCGGACGGTTAGACAATTAGACCAATCCAGACATTCAGAGCAAAGTGGCTGGTTGTGGGCATGGGGGATTAGTCGGAGAACTTCTGGATGCTCCAGGACTCAGACCCAAATAGCTGCATTTATACAAAGGTTTCCTGCAACTTCTGCACCTGCCACTGGTGGTGCCCCTGAATATATGTCATCAGCACTAGGCCCCTGTGAAGAAGGGGCAGGGGTCTGGGACACTCACTGCTCTGCCTGGAAGAGGCCTCAGGTTTGACCCCCAAGTTACTAACGTGCCAGCAGCGGCTGCATCACTCAGTCACCCTGTCCCCCGTGCTCTGGCCTTGGCATATGCCACCCATATTCAGAAATAAGATTGAAATCCAAGTGCACCTCCTTGGAACCCTAGCGCATGGAATCTGAGACAGTCAGATAAAAGGGACCTCAGAGATCAGATGCCCTGCCTGTGACAAACTGAGGCCCTCTGTTCCCTTTCTGTGAAGATGCAGGCAATGATGCCCTGTGCTGCCAGGGAGAGGGAGCCGAGGTGGAGACTGTTAGAGGGCTCTGTGACCTACGCTGTGCTGCTGCGTTGGGGGACTGGCGATACTACCTGTTTAGGCCATTTTACCATGGATCGAAGTTCCTTACCTGAGCTCTGGTACTCCCCACACCCCGGATCACTCCTTCTGCCCCAAGGCTGATGCGATTCCTCTACACGAACCAGCAGATGCAAGGGCCAGAGGAACCCGCCATTCCCCTAGGTGACTGCTCTGTCTTTCTGGGTTCATTTTGGGATAGCAGGGACGCCTTGAACAAGGGCCCCCTGACATCACTTTGGATTGAGATGGTCATTGTTCCTCTTCAGGCTGTGTTTCTGCTCCAGCAGACACACTGGGCCGCTTCCATGCCCCGTTTTCTGCCCCTCCTTTGCTTCTCAGGCTGAGACCCAGACCGGTCCTTCCTGGGTCTTTATCATCAAATACTGCGTCATCCTGATTGAGCGGTGGTGCTGGGCATTGTCCCCAAAGAGCCACTTGTGCCGTGGCCTTCTCCTGGAGGCATATTCCTTCCTCTTCCCTCTGCCTCTGGTCCCCATCTCCTGTGCCCGGCAAGCTCAGGGCTGGGTCACTGTTTGCAGATCCTTGCTGCAGGCATGGAAGATTTGGGAGCCTTCCTGCTGAGGTTGGTAAGGATACCTGGGGCTGTGGGCAGCCTCTTTGCTCCCCAATTTGCTAGAGAGTAGAGGCTGTTAGACATCTGAGCATCTTCTCCATGGTTCCTGCTCCTCACTCAACCCCACAGTAGCTCTGGTGGGGAGGTGGAGGGCTCAGTGAAACAGCAGCTGCAGCAGCGGCAGCACTGTGTCTCGTGTCCTGCCCTCACTTCCACCCACTGTCGACAGCTACACAGTCCACCCTGCACCAGCCTGTCCATCGCTCCTCGTCAGCCCTGTGATCTTTCCTGTGGTCCTGCTGTGCTGGTGCCCTGTGAGGTGCTGCAGACGCAGGAGACTGCATGGGCTGCACCCGCAGCTGGGGGAGTCCCCTCCCTCCTGGGTCCTCTGGGGAGCAAAATGGATGCGTGGGCTCCGTGGAGCATGAGGTGGTCCAGGACCTCGGCTAGCATGGGTTCTGCCTCCCTGCCCCTTGTGCCCTCCCTCCCTTTGGGTCTCTGCTGCACCTTGGTAAACGCTTCTGTTCCCACCCCTTGAAGGGCAAATGGAGGTCCTTGGTGGTAAAGCACCCACTGTCCCTAGTCAGAGGGTCCCTTGTCTATGATGTTGTGGTGTCCTGGTCTGCCTGGTGGAATTTTAGCTGGTTTATAACCTGGTCCTTAAATGAACCACTTGGAAGAAGTAGGGCAAAATGAACACACAGCTGCCACTCTGCATCCCCACCCTGTGTGACCCCGTCACCGCAGGCTTCTGTGGTAGGATGACAGCATCTCGGTTTGCGTGAAAAGCTTATTTTTGCCAAGGCTGTTATCACCAGGCAGGGACCAGAGCTCGGTTTCACTCACAGGCCAGTCACAGCAAAACACAAACTGAACCTGTAGATTCCCCCTGTAAGAATGTCTAAAGGGAATGCGTCCCCCTCTGCAGGATCAAACTCTCGGCGGCACCCTTTGTGATATGTGAGACCTTGAGGAAGGTTTCTTCGTTCCCAGACGCGGAGTAATGATCTGGTGCTGGGAAGTGGCCCCTGAGGGCCACTCTGGGCAGGGTCTCTGGTTTTATTCCCCCCTGCTTTCTGCTTCACCACGCTGATCCTATCCTGGGATTGGGTGGGGAAGTCTCTGCATGGGGCCAGCGGGGTAGCATCTCCAGGCTGGAAAGCCAAGTTGGTTCTGCCATGATGTGTTCCCCACTCTAAGGACCTGCTCCCACGTCTGTCCCTGCCACAATGGGCCTCCCGATGTTCCTCCTTCCTCCAGGTCACAGGCACGGTCGCTGCAGCCTCCTCTCTGCGGGTGTGGGCTTGGGTGCCTCTCCCCTCCGCCTGCACACCCCTTGCAGCACACGCAGGCTTTGATATTTAGGAGGTTGGAGAACAGAGGGCAGTGCCCTAACCCCAGCTCTCACAGGGAGGTGTCTAGGTCTTTCTTCTCTCCTCCAGATGGAAGCATTTGGGTAGAGGACCTGGAAGAGGCTAACAGCTGATGAACTGTGAACCTAGATTGGTTTCTAAACCTGCTGAGAGAAAAATTGAAATGGAAGTGACATTCCTTCTAAAACAGCCATCATCCTACTTGGCTGTTCTGCTGCTGGCTCTTACCCTAACCCACCGTGTGCCCTGAGCTGTGGCAGGCCCCCGGCCCCTATCCGGCCTTTCCAAAGTGCTGGTCTTGGGGCTCAATGAATGAGCCTTGTTCTAAAGCAGAAAACAGTTCTGTTCCAGGCTGGGTTCAGCTTCCTGTGTCTTGACGTGGTCTCTATTCAGCGTTGCATCCCCTGCTTCTCTCTCCCTTCTCCTTTTCGAGATCACAGATGACGACAAGAAGGGGGAAAGTTCTCCCTGGGTTGCTGCTATCTTAAGAATGTGGACTTTGGAGCCAGACTGTCTGGATGTAGTCCCTGCTTCTGCTGCTTACTAGGTGTGTGACTTTGGGCAAATACCTTGACCTCTCTGTGCGTCAGTTTTCTTGGCTGTGAAATGATGTATCATCTCAGAGCACCCATGCCTTGGGGTTGCGTGGGGAGTCAGTAAGCCGGTCTAGGATGGCGCCTGGGACATCATCAGTCAATACCAAAGTTGGCTGTGATGAGGATGTAGCAGAGGATGCTAGAAAGAATCTGGGGCTTGGAGTCCAGGGCCATGGGTTCAGGTCCCAGCTCTGCCACTTGCTGGTGGTATGATGTGGATTCTGCACCTCAGAACGTCACAGTGTTTGCATGTGGGCTTGCTATGAACACCTGCCGGTTGGTTCACCCCCGCACACCGGGCTGACTGTTTTCTCTCTCCACAGGCACACGTTCTGGCAGTTCCGCCATGAGAACCCCCAGACCAGGGTTGGGGGCCCGCCACCTGAGGGGCTGCCGGGCTTCAACAGCGGGGTGATGTTGCTGAACCTGGAGGCCATGCGCCAGTCCCTGCTGTACAGTCGCCTGCTGGAGCCCGCGCAGGTGCAGCAGCTGGCCGACAAGTACCACTTCCGCGGCCACCTCGGGGACCAGGACTTCTTCACCATGATTGGCATGGAGCACCCCCAGCTCTTCCACGTGCTGGACTGTACCTGGAACCGGCAACTGTGTACCTGGTGGCGGGACCATGGCTACAGTGATGTCTTCGAGGCCTATTTCCGGTGTGAAGGCCACGTCAAGATCTACCATGGGAACTGCAACACTCCCATCCCGGAGGACTAGGTGCACCCTCTGCTTTGCCCTCGGGGCCTCCAGATCTGGGGGAAGGACGGGGCTCCTTGGGCCAGACCCGAGGGCAGTGTCTGACCTGCTAGAGAGACACTACAGGGACGTCCTGAGATCAAGGTTCTGAACCCTCCTGCTGGGCGGGTCACTGTGCTGAGGCCACCCGCTGAGGACTGGCCTGTGCCCTGCTGGTGCTGGAGACCTTATTCCTCCAGGGAACAGGTGACATGAAGGACAAACGCATAGGCATCGTCCACTGGGCTAGGAAGCAAGCACTTGATGGGAAGGAAGGGGAGGAAAGGCTGCCCCTTGCTGTTTGCCTCTAAAGAATAGAACTCCTTTAAGACCCGGCCTTTCTTGGGCGAATATAAATTTAATTTATATTGACAGGCTTCCATTTTTTGAGAAAGTACAAACAGTACTGCTTTAGCATGCATCGAGCCCCAAACGGATAAGGTAAGCCAAGGTTTTAACAACCAGCCCAGTATTTAAGCGTCCAAACAATGCCGACCCATCACACGTTCACCCTGGGGGCTGTGCGTGTATTCTCCTGACACCCACGTCACTTGGCATAGGTTTTGAGATCACCTCTTTGGGGAAGGACTTCAGGACCAACTGGGGCCTGCATAAGAAAACTTACCTCATTATTAGAGCATCACAGCTTTTACCTCCCAGCTACATCCCAGAACCCCATTATCCTTTATTCAACCAAACCAGCTCCAGGTGAGACCATCTGAAAGCAAACTCATCATCAACGAACAGAGATTGGCCACCACAACGACATGCAGGAGAACCATCTGGACTGGGAAGACTCATTCCAAAAAGGAACCCAGGCCGCCCACAGGGGTCACGCCTGTAATCCCAACACTTTGGGAGACCAAAGTAGGAGGATCGCTTGAGCCCGGGAAGTCGAAATCCGCCTGGGAAACATAGTGAGACCCCCGCTGCTACAAACAAAAATTAAAAATCAGCCAGGTGTGGCGGCTTGTGCCTATAGTCCCGGCTTCTTGGAAGGCTGAAGTGGGAGGATGGCTTGAGCCCAGGAGGTCACTGCGGTGAGCTGTGATCAACACCACTGCACTCCAGCCTGGATGACAGAGACCCGCAGCTCAAAACAAAAAACAAAAAACAACCAAAAACCAAAAAGGAGCCCAGCCGGTCAGTTCACAGGTGTGACCATGTGGGCTTGGAAGAGATGTCACTCATGGGCTAGTAAGCATTCTAGTTTATTTGTGGAAAAAATCCCCTCTTTTTGAGCCACATTAGACCACAGACCTTAGTAGAATAAATTAAAGTGTCGTTGCTTTTGATGGGTCCTCCTGTAAGTAATCTACAGACACGAAAGTGCTAGTGGTCCATTTTGTATCATCTAGCTGAGGTCCTTGGAGAAATGCTGTGGGATTTTCATCTTATTTTGTTTCAGTTTCATTTACCTCTTTTTATCTTTTTCCCATGAGTGAGAATAGCTAATAAATAATTTTTGAGAACACAGTGATTCATGTTGTTTGTTTTCTGGTCAGTTTCCAGCTACGTGAAGGCTCTGAATCAAATGTGTCATCAATGCCATTTAACTCTCTACCCCCCACCCCCTGTGATGAAGGTAAGGGCTTACAGGAGGTCTCTAAGGACCAAGGAGAGGGCACTTCCGAGAGGGCATCAGGGAGGGTAGTATTGGCATGCTTGGGTCAAAGCAAAGAATTATTTCGTTCTGGGTACTGGTGGGTCCGCCTGTACCTGGGAGCAAAAGCAACACCATTTCTTCCCAACCCTTTTACCCAGACTGCCCAGTTACATCATGCCTGAAGAGGTGGAGCACACTTCTCTCCTAACCCTCTGCAGTGACAGAATTCATCAGTTCTCTTACTTGATTTCCTATTTGTGGCTAACAATTATTGAATGCCTGCTGTGTGCCAGCCATTGTATTGGGAGATTTATTACACTATTGATAATATTCACGAAAACTTCATGAAGGTCATCCTATTTCTAAAGTCGATTGTAAGAAAATATGAGAGACATGGACAGAGTCATATACTATAGGTTTGTCAGAGCTTTTTTTATAGTAGAAAAAAATTGGAAGCAACTTAAAATGTAGAAGAGGGGCTGGGCATGCTGGCTCATGTCTGTAATCCCAGCACTTTGGGAGGCTGAGGCCAGCAGATCTCTCAAGCTCAGGAGTTCAAGACCAGCCTGGGCAACACGGCAAAACCCCGTCTTTACAAAAATATAAAAATTAGCCAGGCATGGTGGTGCACAACTGTAGTCCCAGCTACTCAGGAGGCTGAGCTGGGAGGATCACTTGAACCAGGAGGCAGAGGCTGCAGTGAGCTGAGATTGTGCCACTACATTCCAACCCGGGCAACAGAGCAAGACTCTGTCAAAAAAAAAAAAAAAAAAAGAAGTGGCCAGGTGCTATGGCTCACACCTGTAATCCCAGCACTTTGGGAGCCTAAGGCAGGTTGATCACATGAGGTCAGGAGTTTGAGACCAGCCTGGCCAACATGATGAAACCCCATCTGTACTAAAAATACAAAAAATACCTGGGCATGATGGTGGACACCTGTAATCCCAGCTACTAGGGAGGCTGAGGTAGGAGAATTGCTTGAACCCAGGAGGCAGAGGTTGAGTGAGATGAGACCACGCCATCGCACTCCAGCCTGGGCAACAAGAATGAAACTCCATCTCCAAAAAAAAAAAAAATGGAATAGGGAAGTAGATGAATAATATATGCTTCATCCATATAATATTTTAGGCATTATATGAAGAATATGTAAAAAAAATATGTAATGTCTCAGGAAATGCTTATAATGTGCTAAGTAAAGAATGCAGAATGTAAGAGTATATGATTCCTATGATCCTAATTTTATTTTTAAATTACATATATAGATGTGTATATATATCAATGTACACACACATGTATGTATGTATAGATGTATACCTACACACACATTATGTACAAAAAGAGAGTCTATTCTGCTATATTTCAACTCCTAAAAACATAGGTATATCAAGCATCACATTAAAAAAATTATTTCAATGGGAAAAAGTGAGTTAAAGGCTAAAGAATTTTAGACTCACAGTAATAAAGGTATTTTTTCTGCAATAATTTCCATAATTAAAATGTTTCTATAGCTATGTGTGCATTCTGTTATTGTAAGAGAAAAAAAAAAACAGGCAAAAGCCAAACAACATCCTTCATTTGCTTTTGAGTTCACCTCTGAGGAGCTTCCCCTCTATCAATCATCAGTGGCCTTGACCTTCCAACCCCACAGTGAACAGCAGGATAGCACTCCACAGGCACCCCAGACCACCGACAGAGCAGCCGGGGTGGCTGTGCCTCACTGTTGCCATGACTGGGGTCCTGTTTCAGTTAGTGTCATGCAAGGATGGTTAGTTTCCTGTGCTGTGCTTAACTTGCTTCATGGAAACTTCCACTTTTGAGAATATGCCTGTACATATGAGGAGAACGGAAATCTGAAAAGATAACATTTCTGGGTACTAGGGTTAAGGGGCTTTTTATCTTCATCTATATTTCTGTATTTTCTACATTGACTATTAATTACATTTATAATAAGATAATAAATGCTATACATTGTTTTTTTGAGATGGAGTGTCACTCTGTTGCCAGCCTAGAGTGCAGTGGTGTGGTCTTGGCTCACTGTAATCTCTGACTCCCTGGTTCAAGCAATTCTCCTGCCTCAGCCTCCCAAGTAGCTAGGATTACAGGCACACACCACCACACCCAGCAAATTTTTATATCTTTAGTAGAGACAGGGTTTTACCATGTTGGCCAGGATGATCTCAAACTCCTGACTTTGTGATCCTCCTGCCTCTGCCTCCCAAAGTGCTGGGAGCCACCGTGCCCAGCCAATAAATATTATACATTTTAAACCACACCCCTTCTCCCCAGTTCCAGGTGAGTGTCAGCCTGGCCATCTTATAGCTCCTGGCCGGCCAGGGCGGATGTCACCCATAAGAAAACATCATCTAGGCTGAGTCGGCTCTGGGTCTTCAACTTTCCCTGTGGATGCCCCAGTTCTCCAAATAACAGTGATCTAATAATAGCAGCTCTAGACCCTGCTTTCCTGTCTCAGATACTGTCATCTTTTGGGTATACACAAAGTCCACCCTACAGATGATAATGGCCTTTGGAAAGCGTGCAGGCTTGTTGAAGAGCTTTGTTCTGTGTGTGTCAAACCAAAGGGACTGCAGCCTCTCCTTCGGCATTTCATCAAGTCAAAGCATGACGCATTGGTTCACAGCCCCAACCCAGAGCACACCAGGAGTTTGTAGGTTAAGGTGGTAAGTGCAGCTGTGCCTTGGCACCGGCTTTGACTAGAGGCCAAACCTCTGCTAATTTTAACATTTCCTGGCTGATCTTCATATGGGAGGCCAGGGGGCTGGGCTAAATCTGGAGGTTGGTAGGGAGCAGAATTTCCCAGCAAGCAGGTGGTGTCGTGGAGACAGCCTCACACCTGAGACGGAGGCCTGGCTTTGAGTCCACATCCTGCCCTCCCTACTTGGCGGTCTTGGACAGACAAGGCCATCGCCTTCCCTAGTTCAGACACTGGTAAGAGCTCCTCCAAGGAGCGTGGAAGGAGGAAAAGATGTGTAAGGACTTGGTAAGCTGCGAAATAATACAGATGTAAGGGAATTATAATCATTATGACTTAGAACATTCTTTTTTGTTGTTGTTGCCCAGGCTGGAGTGCAGTGGTGCAATCTCCACTCACTGCAACCTCCACCTCCTGGGTTCGAGCGATTCTCCTGCCTCGGCCTCCCAAGTAGCTGGAACTACAGACACATACCACCACGCCCAGCTAATTTTTTTGTATTTTTAATAGAGACAGGGTTTCACCATGTTAGCCAGGATGGTCTTGATCTCCTGACTTCGTGATCCACCCACCTCGGCCTCCCAAAGTGCTGGGATTACAGGCGTGAACCACCGTACTCAGCCTTAGGCTATTCTTTTTAAATCATAAATTACGGCCATTTTGGAGTTCATGAAATGTGTTGGTAGCATCTCCGTAACCTGAGCAACAAGCTGCGTGTCCTGAGATGGGTAAAGAGGCAGGGGCGTGGGGCAGATGCTGGGGCCTCTGACTAGGAGCAGCTCGTGCCCCCTGGCTTGGCCTGTGGAAGGAAGCAGAAGTCCAGGGCCCTTTTGACAGGAGGCCATGTGGCTGGGTGAGAGGGGAGAGAAGAGAGACGCTTAGGGCCTGTTTCATGGAAACGGGTGAGGGCTTGAAAGCACGAGGCTGAGAACATGAGAGACAGTGACGCTTGTGGCAGGGATTATGAATAGGACCCTCGCTCTTTTTCAAGGCACACAGATACAGACTGACCTTGCTAATTTCACTTTGCTGGACTCCATGTGGTTAGAGGCCACAGGAGGCTGATCCTGGGCCCAGGGGGCGGGGCTGGCATTTGAGCAGGTTACCCCTCTAGTTGCACAGACACCACCGTGTTCCCACCACTTCTTGCATCCAACTGTGCCCCTGGACTCTGCATCCCTGGGAGGCAGGAGCTCTGGCATCTTTGGGCTTCCTGCACCCAACTCCACTGCCAGGCACAGTGTCGGCCCTCGTTAACTCTCTGCTACTTGCCTGGGAATAACTGAAAATCCTGCCCACCTCCTCAGTACGGGAGAGAAATGGAAGCAGCGGATTCAGGGAACAGAAGGGCAGAGTGAGTGGAGACAGACTCGGGGCTGCCCAGCTCATGGAATCCCAAGGGGGCACTGGAGGGAGGGATGGGAGAGTACCAGGCACTTGGGAGGACTTGGCATGAGGGCAGACTGAGGGGCGGAGGCTCAGAAGTGAACGCTCCTAGCAGGAAAGGCTCCTCTGTGCCCCCACTGGATTAATATCCCGTGTTCACATTTGTCCTCTCCTCTAGCTTAATAAATTCCTGGGACATGACAGTCTCTGCAGCAACTGTTTTGCCATAAAGTTCTCCCCGCCCCCACACCTTTTTTTTGAGCCGAAGTTTTGGTCTTGTTGCCCAGGCTGGAGTGCAATGGCCAATCTCGGCTCAACGCAACCTCCACCTCCTGGGTTCAAGCGATTCTCCTGCCTCAGCCTCCCGAGTAGCTGGGATTATAGGTATGCGCCACCACACTCGGCTAATTTTGTATTTTTAGTAGAAACAGGGTTTCTCCATGTCAGTCAGGCTGGTCTTGAACTCCCAACTTCAGGTGATCTGCCCACCTCGGCCTCCCAAAGTGCTGAGATTCCAAGTGTGAGCTACCGCGCCCGGCCAAAATTCCCTTTATCTGATGGGAGACACGCTCAAATGTTCTATTACCCCTGCT
This sequence comes from Cacajao melanocephalus, assembly GCA_963573385.1. Lineage (NCBI taxonomy): Eukaryota > Metazoa > Chordata > Mammalia > Primates > Pitheciidae > Cacajao > Cacajao melanocephalus. The sequence goes on from CAUYLG010026861.1 coordinate 46,136, forward strand.
CCACAGAGCCCAGCTGGGTGCCTGAAGCACAGGCAGACAGGCAGGAGATGCTTAGGGAAAGAGTGAGCTCCCCGTCCCTGGGGGTGTGCAAGCAGAGGCCATGCGAGCTCTCGAGGAAAGAAAATGGGATGAAAGTCGAGCAACAGATGAGAGCTTGTGGAGCCTGACCTGGGTGTCCTGAGAGCCTGGGATTCTAGATTTCCAAGCCCATTTCCCTCCTGGTCTCCACAACAAACTCCACTGAGAACAGTGACTCTTTCCTCCTAAGCACATTCAGGTCCCAGCTTCAGAGGCTCTGCCTATTTCTAGGAAAGGGACTACCCTCTGAACAACGGCAGGACTGGGTCCTTAGGAAAATTCCCTGAGTCACCACTCTCCCTTTTCCCCTTTCCCACAATGTCAATTTCCTATAAAAAGCACCACAGAAAGCCACCAAAAACAGAGACACAGAAGAGTGTGAGATGTCTTGGGGAAGGGGCGCCCGCTGTACCTGTCCTGAAGCTGTCGTGGATCGTGGCTCGGTGGAGACATGCAGCGCCCAGGAAGAGCCCTCTTGGTTTGATTCATGCGCTGGACAGTTTCCAGATCGAACCACACACTCATGGTTGTGCTAAAACCCTGAGAAGGGAGGGGAATCAATACAGGGAGCCTTAGGAAGCAAAACACAATATCCTTTTTAAAAATTGCAGCCGACATTTTTAAAAAGGAAGATTGACAGGCTTGCGTAAATACAGAGGAAACTGTCATGACCCAGTTGAAATGACATTGACCTGTGCCAGAAGGTGCTGTCATTTCTTTTTCAAACAAACAAAAACGCAGAGGCTGTGTGCAGTGGCTCACGCCTGTAATCCTAGTAATTTGGGATGCCAAGGGGGGCCAATCGCTTTAACCCAGGATTTTAAGACCATCCTGGGCAAGGTGGCAATACCCATCTCTATAAAAAGTAAAAAAAAAAATTAGCGGGGTGTGGTGGTGTGTGCCTATAGTGCCAACTACCCCACAGGTTGAGGTGGGAGGATCCCTTGAGTCCAGGACTTCGAGGCCGTAGTGAGCTGTGATGGTGCCACTCCAGCCTGAGCAACAGAGCGAGACTCTCTGAAATCATAATTTTAAAAAGATGTCATCACTAAGCACGGCAGCCCTCTTGACCCTAGCAGAGTGAGTATCGTCTGTGGAGTCTTTGGTCACGGTCTGACTCCACGTGGGTTCAGCTTGCAGAGCCTGGGCCACCTCGCTGCTCGGCCAGGGCCAGCACAGGAACCCTCCGCCGCAGATAGGGAGTGCTTGCCTGCCGTAGAAGTGCTCCTCTCCCGCTTCTTGCTGTGCAAATGGCAGTGGGACTTTCACTCTGAAATAAGGTTGTTAATTTCAGTTGCCCTTTCCCCTGCAGCCCTCCTTTCACTTCCAGTTTCCCTCGGGGTAAGTGGGGGCTGGGGCGGGGAGTGGTAAAGATGGAAGCAACTCTCCTGCCCTTCGTGAGTCCACAGGACTTAGTACCTGGGTTAAGAAATAATCTGTACAGCAAACCCCCATGACATGAGTTTACCTGTATAACAAACCTGCACATGTTCCCCTGAACCTCAAGTAAAAGTTTTTAAAAAGAATTAAAGATCATTTTCAACTCTGTGCTTTAGGCATAGCTGTCAGACTGGTCTCCTCCCCTAGCATAGATTTCTCAGAGTTGACCGTCATTATTTCACTCTGATCCCCTTTCAGATCTTGCCTCCAGTAGAGAACAACCTTTTCATTTGTGCTCCAGATATACTTTGTGCTAGAGTGACCTCATACTGGGAGAGCTGACTATGAATTTTTCAAGAATTTTGTGATTCAGTTGTTCAAAACAACCATTATTAAAAATTGAATTGTCCGGGAATGGTGGCTGACTCCTGTAATCCCAGCATTTTGGGAGGCCGAAGCGGGAGTTCGAGACCAGCCTGGCCAATATGGGGAAACCCTGTCTCCACTAAAAATACAAAAATTAGCCAAGTGTGGTGGCAGGCGCCTGTAATCCCAGCTACTCGGGAGGCTGAGGCAGGAGAACTGCTTGAGCCCAAGACGCGGAGGGTGCAGTGAGCCGAGATCACACCACTGCACTCCAGCCTGGGCCACAGAGCGAGACTCTGTCTCAAAATAAATAAATAAATAAATTATCAAAAATTTAAAAATAAAAATTAAATTATATAAATAATCAATTAACTAGATCCTAAAAACCAAAGGTAGTCAATATTCAAAATAAATCAATTCTTAAATATTGTCCTACATTTTACTATAATCTATGTCCTTGAGGTTTTCTGTATGTGTATGGTAGAAATACTATATGAGAGTGTGCTACTATCCAACAGCAGGGACAAGGAGCAGGTTGGAGGATGTGACTCGCAGCTCCATGGTGCCTCCGGACTTGGCTGGTCAGGCTGTGTGGGCAGAACAGAGAGGGGTGAGGGGCCCATCTGGCAGCCCAGCCCAGAGTCCATGCCTGTCCTGAGGCTCTGCTCATTTCAGAGATGGGCAGGCTGGCCCAGACTTGTAACACTCACTCACCCTAGGTGGGCCCTCAGACACCCTTTTTGAGATAGACAAGGTGTCTCTGGAATAATAATAATAATAATAGGGCAGGGTGCAGTGGCTCACACCTGTAATCCCAGCAATTTGGGAGGCTGAGGCGGGCGGATCACCTGAGGTCAGGAATTCGAGACCAGTCTGACCAACATGGAGAAACGCCATCTCTACTAAAAATACAAAATTAGTTGGGCACTTTGGGAGGCCGAGGAGGGCAGATCACGAGGTCAGGAGATCGAGACCATCCTGGACAACATGATCAAACTCCGTCTATACTAAAATGCAAAAACAAAATTAGGTGGGTGTGGTGGTGCATGCCTGTCTGTAGTCCCAGCTACTTGGGAGGCTGAGGCAGAGGAATTGCTTGAACCCGGGAGGCGGAGGTTGCACTCAGCTGAGATCACACCACTGCACTCCAGTCTGGCAACAGAGCAAGACTCTGTCTCAAAAAAGAAAAAGAAAAAGAAAAAGAACTTGGTTCCCTAGTGTACCGGTGCCCTTTCCCCTTTGTAAATTATAATTAATCCATGGGGTTTTCCTCTGAGACTGTGTGATGATCCTGTTCCCCAGGAACTTCTCACTCAACGATGTTCACATCTGTTGACCTGCCTGCATCAGTATCAGTGATCACCAAGTGATCATTTACCAGTCCTGGCTCCGCCTGGACTTCCTCGCTGGCACTCCACTCTACGGAGGAGCTCTCCTTCTCCCCACCTTACTCTTTAGACCCGTGGCTCTAAACCTGAGCTGCATGTTTGACTTACCTGGCAGCTTTAAACAACTGTCTATGCCTGCCTCCCCACCTCCCGCCCCCAGCTCTGATTTTGGGGTCTGGGTTGGGCTTGAGCACAGATGTCGTTTAAAAGCCCCCGGGCGATGCTGTTGCATTGCTGTTGCATCCAGGCGGTGCTGAGCATCACTGCCCAGGGAGATGGGGAGCCATGGGGTGGGTGGGGGTTTGAAGCAGAAGAGAGAAGATCCCACTGGAACTTCAGATGATCCCTCTGGCTGCAGGGGTGTGGGCTTCTGGGGCTTTGGAGAGGAGCAGGGTGGGGGCAGGGAGACATGGAGTGAGGAGGCTGCTTCAAGAATCCCACTGAAACATGATGAAGGGCAACTGAAGGAATCCAGTCCCCTAGCTGCTGGAGTCCTGAGAGCTGTCTTTGAGGAAGTTGTGGGCTGTAGTCAATAAAAAAGTCATCAACATTCCCTTTCATGTGCATGGAGGCGTGTTTCAAACATTTTCACATCTCTCAAAACTGACACACACATTTGGGAGGGCAGAGAAGGACTGAGAGGGTGGGTGGAGAAGAGGCCAGGGCCCGAGCCAGTCCCTGCCATGGTGTTTGCTCTCCAGCCTGTGGGTCCCTTTAGCTGAGTCGCCAGCCGGCTGCCCCTCATCTGGAGAGTGACTTAAGGCACACGAGGGGAAAATGCTCATCTTGACTTATGATTCTCATTACTGTGAGGATTACTCACGCTGGACTTTATTCTGCTCTTTATTTAAAGAACATACAGGCCAGGTGCGGTGGCTCATGCCTCTAATCCCAGTACCTTGGGATAGCGAGGTGGGCGGATCACCTGAATTTTCGGGGAAGAGAGATGGGCCTGGCCGACATGGTGAAACCCTGTCTCTACTAAAATACAAAAATTAGCTGGGTGTGGTGGCGGGCACCTGTAATCCCAGCTATTCGGGAGGCTGAGGCAGGAGAATCACTTGAACCTGGGAGGTGGGGGCCGAGATTGTGTCACTGCACTCTAGCCTGGGCGATGGAGCAAGACTGTCGAAAGAAAGGAGAGAGAGAGAGAGAGAGAGAGAGAGAGAGAGAGAGAGAGAGAAAAGAAAGAAAGAAAAAAGAAATAGAAAATACATCTGTATCTGTCAAGAATAGTAGGTAGGCGGGAACCTAGGGGACTGTGGGGTTTGGAGAGGATGTTACATGGCTCAGCGACCAGAATGTGACCAGTGATGGCTGCTGGGCCCTTGATCTCCCGACCTCAGGTGATCCACCCTCCTCTCCTCAGCGCTGGGGAAGGAGACTGTGTCTCACTTCACCATTTCCATGTGGCCAGTCCTGTATCCCCCCATGCAGAGTAGAGGGGCCTGGGCAGGAGCTGGGGGCCTCTCCTGCTGCCTCCCTCAGGCATCTGGGTACGTGGGTGTCCTATGGGCCTCTTGGAGTTGTGTCCTTCTTCCCATAATCCCTACTGCCTGGCCTTTTACAAGGCTCTTTTGCACAGCACAGGGCTTGCCCTGGCCTGTGCCTGCCCTTCTTCCCTGGTTCCCCTTCCAAAGCCTGGGGAAACAGAAATTGCTCACACTTATCTTCGGCCTGGGATGCCCTCCCCTCCCTGTCTTTCAAAGTCCAGCCTATCCTCCCAAGTTTCTCTTCAGTTCCCTGCTTCCACCCCACTGGGATGTGACCTCCCTACCTTGAAATCCCCTCTCCATGCGTTCTCTACCTCTCCTGATATGACCATTTTTGGTCTTGGGTGTAGGTATTTGGAATCTCTCCTGAATTCTGCCCTAAACTGAGCCTGCGAGGATAGGAGGCATCTCTCAGTATTTCCCTAAATAAGGACCTGGCCCAGAGCAGGTGCTCAGTGGCTATACGCTGAAGGGACAGTGATGGACACAGGGGACCCCATCTCCCCACTGTCCACCAAATGAGAAGTTAAAATCTAGAGTGTGTACTCATGGCAACATGGTGGACTCCTAAAAGTCCACAGAGCTTTTAGGACTTCAAGGTATGGGGATGGACATCACAGACTGTGTCGGTCAGCTGGCCAGTCTCAGTACTGTTAGGATGTTGTTTGCATGGGACACACTTTGAGTTCCAGACAGCCTAGTGTTCCGTGAGCTCATGGGAACAAGCTGTCTTGGGTGAACTTGGGGACTGGTTGTATCTCCAAGCCCCAAGCCCAGGTGCCTGTCTGAAAGCCAAGGTGGGAAGAACAGGAACACTCCTGAAGTGAGAAGCAGCAGGTGTGAAATGGAAAGGCATCCAGCCTCTGTCCTTGCCCTTTTACATTAGATAGGCCAGGTGCTTGTAATTCCAGCACTTTGGGAGGCCAAGGCGGGCAGATCACTTAGTCAGGAGTTCGAGACCAGCCTGGCCAACATGGTGAAACCCCGTCACTACTGAAGATACAAAAATTAGCTGGGTGCGGTAGCGGGTGCCTGTAATCCCAGCTACTTGGGAGGCTGAGGCAGAATTGCTTGAATCTGGGAAGCAAAGGTTGCAGTGAGCCGAGATCACGCCATTTCATTTCAGCCTGGTGACAGAGTGAAAGACTCCATTTCAAAAAAAAAAAAACAGAAAAGTCTGAAGCTGTCTCCCCACTCCACCCCTCCCTAGCCTGCCCCAGAAGGGCAGAGGACACTGGAAATTCCACTGTGGCTTGGATTGCAGCTGTCTGTTTCACTGTGTGTCCTAAACATTCTTCTCTGAACCTTGAAGGTCAATATCACAACACTTCCTGGATCAGAAATAAAATATCAATTGTTAGATCCACTTAGCCAAGGTCCACCTCTGAGTATGCAGTGAGGTCACACTCCCTTTCTCTCAAGACGGAATCAATCTCTGCATAATTAACCCGGTCTGACTCAGTGTTTAATCTGTAGGTGTGTCTGCCCAAGGCCTGTGGCCTGCGACCTCCTGGCTTGCGGACTGCTGTCTGTCTGCTACTGTTCTACCCAGACAAATTTTTCCAGCTCCGCTGTTGCCAAAATGCACCAGTTAAACACTTAGCTTCAGGGGGGAAAGTGTATCAAGGACTGTTTTGAAATCCTCCTATCCCATGCTGACAGGAAACTCAGGATCGGAAGGGACCTGTCTCAGGAAATTTCTCTGGGTCTCAAATTCTAGATTTTGCTCAGCCATTTTTTTTAGCACCTTAACTTTTATTGATAATGCTTTTGATGCCTAAGAATATATATTTGATGTTTTAGCATTTGATAATCATCTACATACAGAATTGCATACATAAGCGTACATCCTGATGCATCTGTTCAAACAGAACACACCTGCATAACCACCTGGTCATTTTTAAAGTCCTGATTTATCCAAATAAGATTTTGTCAGGAGGGAAAGCCCTACCTGTGGGTACAGATAAGAGCCCGTGTTAGACACAAGTCCTCATGCAAACTGGAAGGTAGGTTTAACTGTCTCCTGTGTACAGAAGAGGAAATGCAGGTTTAGACAGGTGGGGCCACCTGGCTCGTAAGTCCAAGGGGCTGAGACTCAGCCCGTTCCTTTGCCTGCAGGTGTCCTTGGTGGTCCTTGTGCTCTCCAGCCAGGGATCTGAACATGTGGCTTCTTGGGGTCAGGCAGCACACACTGTCCACTTCTTTGCTGAGAACATTTTCAGTCCATTGGGGGACCAGAGCCTACATATACCTATTCCCAGCTGATAGGTGGCACTTACCAGTCATCTGCTGTCCCTCCCTGTCACTTGCATTGAGTTGGTCCATCACTCAACATTTAAAAACAGTATGGCAAGGACACTGGCCAATCAGAATGACACCAGCCATATATAGTGCTGGAGCCAAGTCTGACAGGGTGGGTGCTACATCAGGCTCCATCCTTCAGTGGCTAGAGGGTGGGAAGGAAGCCTTGGGGTAGATGCTGGGCTTGGCAGCGGGACAGGGGAGAGAGGTTCTCTCGGGCTCAGCAACTGTACAGAAGTATTTCAATATTTCAACAACTAGCCTGGGTATCCTGGTGCTTCCTGACCCACCATCAGCTCTGATTGGAGATTCTATGTAGCACAGATCTGTTCCTTGCTCCCAGGGAGCTTGTAGCCCAGCCGAGGAGACAGGCGACAGGATTACAATCAGAGAGAATCCCACTTTGGTCTCAGCTGGTCATTTGTCTGTCTGTCCCAGCATCATGTACCGCAGGCCAGCTACTTGTCAGTTACCTGGAGGATGAATATCAGAGGGTCTCTCTCTTTGGGAGTGCACTGTTTACAAGAAGCAAGAGGCAACTGAACAAGTAACCACAGTGTTGTCTTTTGCTTGGGTTGATATGCTGGACTGGAGATCACTTTAGAGCATTTTTGTGGGAATCACAGAGCCTTCGAGACTTACAAAATCATCTTCTCTAATTCCCCGTGTTTCAGATGAGGAGACTGAAGTTCCTAGAGGAGCAGCTGCACACTCCAGGCTGGAGGACGTGGGCAGAACCAGACCTCCTTGCCTCCCTCCCAGCCCCCAACCCAAGTACCACGTTCCGGATCCTATCCCGGAAGCAGCTTTGCGGAGATAGACAAACCCCTGGGGGGGGTGATGTGGTGGCAAGGTGACAAAGGGGCAGGTCACAACACTGTCACAAGCGGATGTGCCAGAACCCACAGGCATGACCCCCAGGGGATGCCGGTGTAGGGACATCTGCCCTGCCCCTCCCAGCAGGCCTAGTTCTGGTGGTCTCTTAGGTGTCAAATTATGTTCCATTTATTTGCTTAAGAACACAAAGCTGAAGGTACTGTTTTTAGGAAGTTTTATGTCGAAGTCCCCTAAGTTAGGAAAATAAATAAAGACTCTGGAGTTTTAGAATGGTCTTCAAGTGCCCTCCACGTCCATTTCCTTGGAAGCCCCTGTTTCCTGGTGATGTCTGATAAGGGGTTTTTCAGGAATTGAGTGGAGCTTTTCCGGGAGATGTCACATAAGAAACCTCACCCTGAGTTCCAAAGGCCCAGTTACATTGTAACTAAATCAGAGATTTACCAAGGTGCACAGGCTCTCCTTTCTTTACCTGCACCTGGACACTCTTTTTGAAGGAAAATAGATTTTGGATGTAAGCATCTCCGTGATTGTTCTATGCTCCCAGGGTCATAAGGCTCCTTGAAAGCAGAAGCTCCTTGAAAGCAGAGGTTCAGCAACCTCTAGCCAGGTTCCCCACACAGCTGGAGGGCCCGTCCCACCCTAAGGCGTGCTCCACTCGCCAGGGAGTCTTGGGAACTGGCTCAGCCCCTCTCCTGGCTGCTGAGAGACCCTGCCTTTTTCGGGCGACTTTGTGCTTATGGGGAAATTCCAAGCTTCTCCGGAAACTGTCTTAACTGCATGGAATCCTCTTTGACTTGTCTGGGCTGGCTCAGTCCTGGGAGGAAAGGAAAGTAAATAAATGTAAATCTGTTTGATCAGAGACAGAACATTTATCTTTCAACAGGAAGCTTCCTGAGGAAGAACAGCAAAGGGGTTTGGAATGAGTGAGCTCAAAGTTGCAGCCTGCTTACAAGACGTCCCCCAGGCAGGGTGGAAGGGCAGCTGGCTGTGGTGGTGCTGCAGTCACACTGGGCCAGGCCCCAGCACTGCACAGGCACCCGGAGCCCTGCCCTTCTCCCTCGGGGCACCCCAGGGCAGTACCGCCCTCTGGCCCAGCCCATGGGCCTGGCCAGGCTCCCAGTGGAGGAGGAGGAAATATGATCTTTGCCTGCAGGCCGGCCACCTTCAAGGAGACTTGGGGTCTTCTTTGGGGCTAGGGAGGCAGTGCTAGGGGTGGAGTGCAGGGCTTAGAAGCCAAGCTCAGCTCAGGTGTTCCCTGTGGGTGTGGTCCCTGACAAGGATCCTCAAGGAGGGAGAATGCTGGTACCCTTCCAGTTTGGGCCTGGGCGTCACTTGCCTGGGACACTTGTCACATGCCCTTTGTTAAAAATGGACGCTTTGAATGAAGAGATTCCCCAAACAGGCTTTGTGTGAGCAACGTGGCTGTTTATTCACCTGAGTGCAGGTGGTCTAAGGCCGAAAAGGGTGTTAGTGAAGGGCGGTGGGATAGGAGTTGGTTTTATAGGTTGGACAAATCTTTTGGGGAGGGGGCAGGGGTGTTACAGAGTAAGATCAGTTACGGTGGTGGGGGTAGGGGCGATGAGTATACGTTACTGTAAGTTCAGTTACAATGGCAGCTGGGGTAGGGCGTAAGAGTAGTTAAGATGGCAGGGTGGGGTGAGGAGTATTCAGGTTATCATAGTAACAGTTAAGATGGCAGGGTGGGACGAGGGGAAGCTTAAGTCTGGGGGGAAGCTCCGCTGGGTGATCAGGGATAATAGCGATTGCAGGCGGAGGGTGGGCGGTGATCAGCCGAGGCAGGCAGGACTTCAGACTTTCTGGGTCCAGGCTTGCACACGGAGGCCTGACACCCTTTAAATCTCTGTCCTTGCCTGGCTCTGGCCAGACACATCCCATGGCCTTTTGATTCTAAAGAACAGTAAGGCTTCTAGAATTCTTTCCTGAAGCTCAGAGAAATCCAGTGGCCTCGGGGTGAAAGCCCATTTGTTAATCTGCACAGCTGGTGAAAAGCCATGTGTCTCTCTTAAACCCCACCCAGCAGATGAGGTCTACTCTGGAGGCCTGAAAACACCTTAAACATATCACACCGAAAACCGGCTCCATACTTGGCCCCTCTTCCCTTTGCCCGTCCCACAGTGCCCCATCCTTCCTTCTGCTGGATGTTGGAGGACTCAAAAGTTATTTTACATCTCCCCAATCCTCTTAACATTTTAAATCCAAATCCAGGCAATAATTCAATGTTCCAGCGATGTCCTTTGTGATCCATTCATTGTAGCTGATTTGGTTCTATTGATCCCTTTTTTTCATTCGTTCATTCATTCATTCATTCATGACACATTACAGCCACAGAGGTGGGAGGATTCAGGCCCTGCCTGCAGGGATAGTTGCATGTACAACCAGCAGCCACACCAAGGGCAGGGAGAAGGCCAAGCTGGGCCACAGGGGCAGCTCTCAGGAGGCTCTGTACTGACTTCACACCCACACTGTACTCCATTCATCACAAATCTGAGGTATGCAACAAAAATGGGCCACAAAATAACTCACGGTATTAACGGCAGAGTCATGATGTGCGAAAATTGAATAAAATGAGCTCTCCAGGCACCATCTATATTTAGAAAATGGAATTCATTCATTCAGGAAGCTTGATGGATAAATGAAGTAGGTCAGGCAGGGAGAATACAAATCGCAGCAGCTCCTGTGGGGAGCCTGCCAGCCCCTGGCTGAGTACATGTGCTACACCATCATATCATCCACTGAACACCCTGTGAGGTCAGTACTCTGATGATTCCCATTTTACAGATGGAGAAACAATGTCATAGGCATGTGGCTTGCTCACAGTCACTGGAGCTCATAGTCACTTACTCTAGTCAGCTAGAGCCAGAATTCAAACCCGGGTCTGTCTCACTCCAAAGTTTCTGCTCATTGTGGCATGGAAAAGATTCCTCATTTCCACCAGCTTCCTTTTAATCAAGGCAGATTAGACATTCACGCCTTGGCTAATCTAGGCTTTGAGTGTAGTGACGTTTATTAGTGCCTGCAAAGCAAGATTAGCCACTGCTCGTTTTGTCATTCTGGAAACTGACTCTTGCCAATTCCCAGCCAGGCTTTATCTCAAGATACTTCTCAAAATCTCAGCCCATGTTTATTATGCCTACAAAATGGCTCTGAAAATAAAGTAGGCTGGAAGTCAGGTGACTGATGTCATCCTGGACTTGAACTGTATGACCTTGGAGAAGTTACGTTCCTCTGGTTTCAGTTTCCCATTTGAAAATGAAAGAATTGCAGCAATTCTACCACTAGGACTAAAGAGAAGTACCTGGACATTAAGAGGCATGCTCAATGGGAAGCCGAGGCGGGTGGATTGCCTGAGTTCAGGAGTTCAAGACAGGCCTGGCCAACATGGTGAAATCCGTCTCTAGTAAAAATACAAAAATTAGTCGGGCATGGTGGTGTATGCCTGTGGTCCCAGCTACTCAGGAGGCTAAAGCAGGAGAATTGCTTGAACCTGGGAGGCGGAGGTTGCAATGAGCCAAGATTTCACCATTGCACTCCAGCCTGGGCAACAGAGCAAGACTCCATCTCAAAAAAAAAAAAAAAAAAAAAAAACAGAAAAGAAAAGAAAAGAAAAAGAAGCATGCCCAAGGATGCTTATGGCAGTGCTGCCTGTGAGAGTGAAAAACTGAAGACCACCTGTGAGAATGGTAAATAACCCATGGTGACCCTATGTGGCAGCTGGTCTCCAAGTGGATCCCAGCGATCTCTGCCTCCTCCTGGTATTCCCCCTAGTGTAGTCCTCTTCCACACTGAACCAGGGTTGGTCGGCTTGACCAACAGCATATGGCAAAGTTGTTACCAGTGGAAGGTATCTGAGTTACCAGCAATGAATCCAAGTGGGTCTACAGCAACTTCAGTTCTTGCCTCCTCAGAAGGAAGAATTTGACTGAGGGGTGTAAGTCTGAAAAAGAGAGCAAGGCAAGTTTCAGAGGAGGAGTGGAAGTTTATTTATAAAGGCTTTATAACAGGAAAGAAAGTACACTTGGAAGAGACCTAAGCGGGCAACTTAGGAACAAGTGCAGTGTTTAACCTGGTTCCAAGGACCTTCTAGGCTGGCCCCTTTCCCATGATTCTTGCCTTAGGGTGGGCTGCCCGCATGTGCAGTAGCCTCCTTATCCTGGGGAAGGGAGCACACTCAGCGTGTGTAGGAAGTTGTACGCATGCTCATCTGAGGCTTTCTTCCCTTGTGGGGTGCTCCCCGAGGGTCATACGCCACCATTTTGTCTCTTACTGCGCATGCCTGGGAAGTTGCGTCTTTCTGGCGCTTGCATTCAAATCATACTTTAGTGCAGCAGGTGTGGACCGTGGAGAAATGACCGCTCCTTGGCGCTGGCTGCCAATTTATCCCTTTCAGAGAGGCAGTGTGATCACTGCCGAACCATCACCTGACATTCCTAGTGGGTCGGGGAGAGCCCTCTCCTGCCCTGCTCATGTCTGTCTCACTACCTGTAACAGAAGGAATGGCATAGCACTCCCAGGCTTAGGTTTTTAAAAGACAGCAGCTTCCATCTTGGGTTTTCTCTCTCCTTCCTCTTGAATTACTTGCTCTAGGGAAGCTGCCTGCTTGAGCAGCCCTGTAGACAGGGACGCGTGGGATGAAATTGAATCCTTTAGCCAACAGCCATGGACGTGAGGCATCTTATCTGTGGATCCTTTAACACCAATCAAGCTTTCAGATGACCACAGCCCTGCCAGCTCAGCTGCAACCCCATGACAGCCCCTGATCCGGAACCACCACCCGGGGCTGTTTCAGGGTTCCTGATCTCAGAATCTGTGTGAAATAATAAAATTTTGTTGTTTTTAAGCTGCCAAATTTGGGGGTAATTTGTTATCTAGCAATGGATAACAAGTATACACCACACCTAGAATATTATGCAGCAGTTAAAAAGTGGAATAGGTCTATGTGTACTGATACGGAAAGATTTCTGAGATACGTGTTAAGACACCTTAGGATGTGTTGTTAGAAAATAATAATTACAGAAAAACACATACCACTATATCTCTTTTATGTAAAATATAACTCATTATATTTTTATGCATTTACCTATACAAGTAAATATGTAGCAAATTACCCATCATATGTAGCAATGATTAACACCAATTTACCTCTCAGTAAGAGAGTCGGAGGAAGGTGCAAAACAGAATTTTCATTTTCTATTCAATAGATTACGCTCTCTCTCTCACTATATATAGATATTTAATTTTACCATGATGTGTCAATCAATGTATTACTTATGCTGAATTTAAAAATTCTGTAAACAAAGGCATTTGACTACTTGATCCCTGAGGTCTCTTTCAACTGTGGCGTTTTGTAGTTCTATTAAAATAGTCATTGGAATGTAAATTAAAAGAATGAGATAACATTTATCACCTCTTTGTTGGGAAACTTGAAAAGTTTGATAAACCAATGTTGGCAAAGATGTGCTGGGATTTAAGGGTGGGAAGGGCTGGCCTTCTAATCCAGTTTTCTTTACTCCCAAATCTAGGGCCCTTCCTGTTATTTCACCTTTGTCCCTTTAGTAAACATGCAGGTGTCTGTGTTAGAGGAACTTGTCTCTGGGTGCAGTTGTTTGTTTTTTGTTTTTTTTTGAGACAGGGTCTCCTGCTGTGGCCCAGGCTAGAGTGCAATGGCATGATCTTGGCTCACTGCAACCTCTGCCTCCCCGGTTCAAGCGATTCTCCCGCCTCAGCTTCCCGAGTAGTTGGGGTTACAGGTGTGCACCACCACACCCAGCTAATTTTTGTATTTTTAATAGAGATGGGGTTTCACCATGTTGGCCAGGATGGTCTTCAACTCCTGACCTTAGGTGATCCGTCCGCCTTGACCTCCCAAAGTGCTGGGATGACAGGCTTGAGCCACCGCGCCTAGCCTGGGTGGGTATTTAAATTATGGCTCCTTGGAGCTCCCTCTGTTTTTGCTGAGGAAAATTTCTCATTTCCCATGACTTTCCCATAAGAGATAGGCTCTGTGAGAGGGTGCCAATTTGCCAGCTGCTTCCACTTCAGAGAACAAAATCAACAGTCTGTGAACTACTGTTGAATTCAGCAGTCTAGAACTACTTCTGCCTCTGAGCTCTGGGGCCTGGTTCCGCCCAGCTTACTTGACTGCTGAGGGCTTTGCTCCGGCATGGGAGGGCTGGGGCCTCCCTCATCTGACCTGGGTGTTTAGCTGTGATGATTGAGCTAAGCTGCCTGTAACTTCCCCAGAGTTGGTGCCACACCTCCACCTCCCTCCGGCTTGCCAGACCACTGGGGCTGAAGGATCTGCCTGCCAACCCCTGAAACATCTCATCTTGGGTTGGTTTGCATAAAAAAAATGGCCTGGGGAAAAAATGATAGCATCACAAATTATACACAGTAAAATGCCTGCACTTTATTTTGCTTGGGGAAAGAAATAACTGATACTGGTCTAAGGCTTTAAACGGGAGTTTTGTGTGGAGCTTAGAAGAGAGGTTCTCTGCCACCTCTGCAGGAGAATCACCTGTGCTCCCCTTTCCATTCTGATTAAATTGTTCAGGGGCTTGGGCATGGGTATTTTTTTAAAAGTGTCTCAAATGGCTTTAATAAACAGCCAGGGTTTGAGAACACCTGGATTGGAAGGAAATGGGAAAAGAACATTCAGGTCAAATGGATGGGATTAATTATGTTTGCTAAATCAGGAAATTCTCTAGAGAAGGAAGTGACTTCCCACCGTTTTGCATACTGTTGGCAAATTGAATTGAAGTTTCATTTTAACAAGGGCCATTGACACTGGGCTGGGTGTGCAGGAAAACTGGGATGTCAGGGCTGTAACGAGCAGCAGAAGAGAAGGACCCAAGTCCCAACCCATAGCTCCTGGGAGAGAAGTTGGGAGAGGCCAACATGGTGAAACCCCGTCTCTATCAAAACACAAAAATTAGCTGGGCGTGGTGGCAGGCGCCTGTAGTCCCAGCTACTCCAGAAGCTGAGGCAGGAGAATCACTTGAACCCGTGAGGCAGAGGTTACAGAGAGCTGAGATCTTGCCACTGCACTCCAGCCTGGGCAACAAGAGGGAAACTCCGTCTCAAAAAAAAAAAATGACGAAAGATAAACGAGGCGAGGATGTGAAGAAAAGGGAACCCTTGTATACTGTTGGCAGGAATGTAAATTAGTGTAGCCATTATGGAAAACAGTGTGGATATTCCTAAAAAAATAGAAAACAAAATAATGAGCCAGCAATCTCAATACTGGGTATATACCCAAAGGCTATGAATTAGTGTGTTGAAGAGATATCTGCACTCCGGTCTGTAGCAGCACTATTCACTATAGCCGAGATGTGAAATCAACCAAGTGTCCATCAACAGATGAATAGAGAAAGAAAATGTGGTACATGTACACAGTAATGCTGTCCGGCCTTAAAAAGAAGGACATTCTGCCATTATAACAACATGGATGAACCTGGAGAACATTATGTTAAATGAACTAAGCCTGGCACAGAAAGACGAATACTGTACAATGTCACATGTGGAATCTAAAAAAGTTGAACTACTAGAAACAGAGGGTAAAATGGTGGTTACCAGAAACCGTGAGAGTGTGTGTACGTTTGTGTGTGTGTGTGCATGTGTGTGTGTGTGTGTGTATGAATTGGGGAGATGCTGGTCAAAGAACACAACATTTCAATTAGGAGGAATAAGTTCAAGAGTTCTATTGAACACCACGATGATGGTAGTTAATAACAATACGTTGTATACTTGAAAATGGCTGAGAGTAGATTTTAAGTGTTCTCACCATATAAAATGATAATATATGAAGTAATGTATATCTTAACTTGATTTAGGCATTCCACAATGTATACAGATATCAAAACATCATGCTGTATACCATCAATACACGCAATTTTTACTTGTCAGTTAAAATAATAACTTTAAAAAACATTAAAAAAATTAAAAAACATAAAAACCTACTGCAGTTCACAACAGCAAGCACAACACATTTCAGGAAGTAGAATTACCACAGACCTTCTTTGATCTCAATACATCACAAACACAAATGGATAATCCTCGTAAGCAGAAATTCCTATCATTCAAAATTAAACAAAACCAATTTTAACTATTGTAACAAATTTTGGAAGTTCCAAAGATAAGTTATAGTAATGAAATATATATAATAAACATAATGAAAACCTTTATATATACTTTATTTAATAATATGTAATATAAATGTGTAAACTTAAGGAAAATCTTATCTTTTTTTTTTTGAGACAGAGTTTCTCTCTTGTTGCCCAGGCTGGAGTGCAATGGCACAATCTCAGCTCAGTGCAACCTCTGCCTCCCAGGTTTAAGCGATTCTCCTGCCTCAGCCTCCCAAGTAGCTGGGATTACAGGCGTGTACCACAATGCCTGGCTAATTTTTTGTATTTTTAGTAGAAACGAGGTTTCACCATGTTAGCCAGGCTGGTCTCAAACTCTTGACCTCAGGTGATCTACTCGCCTTGGCCTCCTAAAGTGCTAGGATTACAAGTGTGAGCCGCCACGCCCAGCCAGAAAATCTTACATTTTATAATATACGGGTGATGCAGCTAAAGTTGTGTTTATAGGAAAATTTATAGTCTTGAATATTTATGTTAGTAAAAAACAAAATAGATAAAACAAGTATCATACTCAATAAGTTAAAAAAAAATCCAAGAACAGAAAAAGGAATAAATTAATAAATGAAAAGTTAAAGATGAGTGAATCTCTAGATTATAAAAATGATAAAATAAATAATACATCTAAGCTCTGAATATCAGGAGGTGGAGATCTTAGGTAGCCGTGTCAGAAGCTGCTTACCACACTGAATCATTGGGAAACCACCACACATTTGAAAAGGTAAAAGCCTCAGAGGCCCCATTCTCTAGTTATGAAGCAGTGTGGCTAGAAAACAAATCATTTGTAAAGTAAAACTACGGTAACAACAACCTGTATGTCCAAACCCAAGGGATACAACCAAACTGTACTTAGAGGAAATGGTATAGCATGAATTGTTTATATTGTGTCATAAAGAGAATAAAAATTAACCCCACCTTTATCTAAAAAGGTGAATCTTCCTCTACCTCGCCAACAAAACAGACTTAAGGAAGGAATCAGCAAGAACAAAATGAAGAAATCAATAAGGCAGAAAATACTAGAATCCAAATCACTTAAAAAAAAAACAGTGAAACAGTCAGATTTCTAATGGGATTAACTAGGAAAATAAAAGGAAAATCAACCTAACCTTGGTTGTATTCACTTTGGGGCTGTTTGTCACAGCAGTGTAGCCTAGCCTATGTCAACTAAAATTGGATGAATGAGCCCAGATGGAGCCCCAGGGAGAGGAACAGCAGGGTGAAGAGAAGCTATGTTTAAGTGTAAGAAAGGCCTGAATGTGTTTCTCGATGGAGGAGTATGATCCAGAAGGGTTGGAGAAGAGGACTTGCCTGGTCATTCAGATTTAACAGATGGCAGCAGGTGTGTGATTCCCAGCAAGAGAGGAAGGTTTACCTTGGGACAAGAAGACAGCCACTCCTTCCTCGGGCACAAGGGCAAGTGGAGATGAGTGACGAGGGAAGGCAGGAGGGCAGGGAAGCTGGCAGCTTTAGTCTGATGGTCTGGAGTTTCTCAGTAAGCAGGGAAATAGTGCTGGGAAGAGGTAGGAAGAAAGGATGCAACAGAATTTTAGACAAAGGGAAGAGATTGGGGGCAGTCCCAAGAGGAGGAGCGTAGGGTGGTGAAGGAGTAGAGGAGTCTATTGCAAGGGTTCACCATACATTTGCAGGAAACTTGGTTTTTGAAAAGCTGTGCTCTTCCCTAGGAAATCTCTGCCTCTTCGTCGGGAAGAGATAGTCTCATTATACAGCCTTGGGGAGAAAAGAGCTCCCATCCCTGCAGCTATTGAAGCAGAGCGTGTATAACATACTGGCAGGGACATGGTGAAGGAGATCCCTGAATTGGATAGATTAAATGCCCTTTAAGTTCCCTTCCAACCTGGAGATTTTATGATTCTATAATTCTATGTATTGTAAAGAACTTAACAAAGTCAAATTAATTCCACCCTATTCAAATTATAGTGACCTGCCTCTTAGCTTCCCCGAGGGAATGGACTTAAAACTGCTGTGCACTCAGAATAGATGATGTGATGCCCGCACTGTCATTCCAGGTCAGTGCGCCTAAGTATGGGAGTCATTACGATGGAGCAGATGCACCCGCGTGCTGACCGGCTGCTTAGCTCGGAATTTATCTCTCCAGAGCAGGCATGATGGGCTGGCTGAAAACAGACTGTCATTTTGATACATACTCTTTTTGTTTGCTGATGACTTTTGAATTTTCTGTTACTAAACTCAGCATTTTCCTAGTGGACTCTGGGTTTTGTTCTCTTTAGAAAATTTTATTTAGTTCTTATGTCTTAGAAGTAGCTCACTAAAAAAGGTAGCAAGAGGAGGAGGAGATGTCCTGTATGATTCTGGCTCCAAAGGTACCACAGATCTCTGACTGATGGCAGGACTGGTACCCATCTCCAGAGCCCAACTGAGTCGCAGTTACTCCATGTGTCCTGGAATAAAATACAGGAAATAAAGGCTGTTCCAACATCATGAGGTTTGCATCTTATTGGGACAGAGTTATGGAAACCCCAGCCTGGCTCAACAGGTAATCTTTTCAACAAGGCTCATCATAACATTCACAAAATCATTGAACATTTTGCAATTCTAGTCTAGTTTTAGTGACTCTCCCCATCTACTTCCGTCACCATAACCGTCTATTTGATGACCAGCAGCAGATGCATTCTCAGGAGAAATGGGAGGCATAGATGCGAACATGACCTCCAGCCCGAATAAGGATATGTTTGTCCTGGCGTCTCCTTCTGCCTTCCAGTTAGCTTGTAGCATCTTGTGACATAAATTATCTGCCCAGCGCACTGAAACATTCCCTTCTGGAACAAGGCTTTATCACTCTGTGACATAAAAAGTTTTGCTCAAGTCCTTCCTCAAGTTCAGCATCAGTAGATTAGGGGATTATCAACGGTATGTAAGTACAACATGTCACGGGAGACAGAGGAAGAATCAAAGGGATTCTCACCCTGTTTAGTCCATAATAAACTCAAGTTGATAAATGGCTTAGTGATGCCTAATGGTAAAGAACAGAAGGGCAGAAATACTAACCAAAAACTCCACTCACTGTCTGGAGAATCAGAAAGAGCTCTTCATTTCTGGTAGTCACCTTCATCAGTGCAGCCTGAAGTATATCAGTTAGACTTGCTTGACCTCATATGGCATCTGAATGTACTGAGATTAAAATGAGAAACTACTGATACCACCCTTGGCTGTTTCTAAATAGATACTAAATAGCTCTGATACAGGACCCATAAATCTATAGGATTCTTTAACCAGAATAGAATGAGAACTATGTAGCAAGATGGAAAGAGAAAAAGGTTGTACCAGAATCCTAGCCTGAGCAGATGATATTACAACAGCTGAGTTTAGCCCTTGAAGAGTTTAGACTCACTCTAAGTTTCCACACTTAGACTCGCCATGAAGTTTCTAACATATCATGATTCTTATAAGAAATAGTTACTAGCATTTACCAAACAGGTACCATGGTAGGTAGATAGAGGGTAAATAGTGTTGATGTGAATTATCGTAAAGCCCAGGGAAAAATCATACTCTAGAAAATGTTGGATAAACATAAACCCTTCTGCCACAAACGCCTGGATAAAATGTAACAACAATGATTGTAAACAATAGCCAAGCATGCAAGTAAGAAAAGAAAATTACCAGGTACCAGAAGCAAAGAGGTAATAAACAGCTACAGTGGAGAGTGGCTGGGCTGCGGCTGCTTACTCTTGGGATAATGGTGGGGAGAGGTCGATGGTGGAGCTGGGGTGGTGGTCATGATGTCATCAGTTTCAGCAACCTAAGGTCTTGGGCTTTCATCTTCACATAAGGTCAGGGAATGAGACCCTGGAGAAGGAAGGGAGCTAGAAGGAGACTTCTGCTGACAACTGGCATTCCTGGAGGGCCACACCCTCAGGGAAAGCTGAGATTTGGGGAAAAGCCTGTCCACTGGCCCAGCAGGATAACAAAAAGCATGTCTGTCTCTACTTGGGCCCAGAGTGAAAATTTCTCCCCCAAGAAATCAAAACTCAGGGCCTGTGTTTCTTTATTTTTATTTATTATTATTTTTTTAAAGATAGGGTTTCACCACGTTGGCCAGGCTGTTATCAAGTTCCTGACCTCGTGATCCGCCTGCCTCAGCCTCCCAAAGTGCTGTGATTACAGGCATTAGCCACCGCGCCCATCCGAGCCTGTGTTTCATATAGATTTACATGTGAATTTATACTATCCAGAAGTCCAGGAAATTCCCAAACCAAAGCCCTTAATATAAAGCCAGGCATGATGGTGTGTGCCCCAAAGTCCCAGATATTTGGGATGCTGGGCAGGAGGAGCCCTCGAGCCCAGGAGTTAGATTTCAGCCTGGGCAACATAGCAAGACTCCACCCCTTAAAAATGGGGTCCCAGGCTGGTGATATTTTCAATTTTCCTAGAGATGTAAATACAGCAACACTTTAGAGGGACTATTCTACGTATAATCTAGGATGAAAGGGTTTTACAGAATACACAAGCTGCATTAAAGATAAGAAAGATATCCACCAAGCACAAGAATCTGGTGACATAATAATTAACAGAAGGACTAAAGTTCCAGGAAATTGGGATAATAGCCAGATAAAGAACGTGAGTGTGTCTAAAATTAAAAGAACTTGCACATGTGAAAAAACAACCTATGTACAAGATTTTTGCAGTATTACATGTTAAATGAATGAGTTTCATAGTATGCAAATTATATCTCACTAAAGCTGTTACTTAAAATGGTCTGAAAATTAATGACTAAGCCTACAATCCAAGAAGCCAGAAAAAGTGCAAAAGAGAATAGAAGGAAGAAAATAATAAAGATAAGAGCATAAATAATGAAATAGAGAAACATGAGAATGATCTTCACAAAAATTAATAAAATAGACACATCTGTGGCAAGACTGCTAAAGAAAACATAAGAGAAGGCTCAAATAACCCAAATCAGGAGGAAAAAGGAGCCATCACTAGGGATGCTGTAGATGTTACAAAGATAATATGAAGGTATTATGAACAAATTTAGGCCAATAAATTAGACGATTTAAAAGAAATAGATAAATCCACTCCCCAATTCTATTTGTTATTGCAGAGATTATGGGCCTCCCAGGCTTTTTACATGGATCAGTTTAACTTACAGAGGAGGATGCTGGATTAACATGGATGTGGGCAGGCAGGGAAGAGCAGTGGTCCCTGGGGCAGGCCTGGGTAGGGCACCATGGAGGGAGGTAACTGGCATTGAGGGGACATCAAGAAGGCTCTGGAGCCTGGGAGGGAGCCTCAAGAGGGTGAGGGGAGGTCGTCAGTGGCCACTTTCCAGGGTCACAGAGTGGCTTCAACATGACCTCCCCATCTTCTGCTTTGGGCTGTCATCTTTCTCTGCCACCAACTGCCCTGCAGTCTTATAAGGGTTCCTTCTCTGTCACCCAGGCTGGAGTGCAGTGGCATGCTCACAGCTCACTGCAGCCTCAACCTTCTGGGCTCAAGCAATCCTCCACATTAGCCTCCTGAGTAGCTGGGACTACAAGCTCATGCCACCATGCCTGGCTAATTTTTTTTTTTTTTGAGATGGCATCTAGCTCTGTCACCCAGGCTGGAGTGCAGTGGCTTGATCTCGGCTCACTGCAAACTCCGCCTCTTGGGTTCAAGCAATTTTCCTGCCTCAGCCTCCCAAGTAGCTGGGACTATAGGCACCCGCTATCACACCAGGCTAATTTTTTTTTTTTTTTTTTTTTTTTAGTAGAGATGGGGTTTCACCATGTTGGCCACATCGTTCTCAAACTCCTGACCTCAGATGACCCGCCTGCCTCAGCTTCCCAAAATGCTGGGATTACAGGCGTCAACCACCGCACCTGGTCAACCCCTGGCTAATTTTTGTATTTTTTGTCTAGATGGGGTTTTGCAAGAGATGTGTAATAGGGCATGTTTGGTGATTTTGCAGTTTCTCCACAATTCCAAGGTACAAAGCAAAAAGCTGGAATGGTTTCCACACTGTATTTTGTGGAACCACAGGGTTCTAAGAAAGATTCTTAGCCATCTCTGAGAAGTGAAATTCAGGAGCTCAGCTGCAGGACTTAGGCCTCCTGCCTCAGTGTCATCCTGTCAAACTCTGCCCATAGCTGTGTGATATCCTTGTGAAAGTTCATTTGCAGAAAAGACTCAAGTCTAAGCAATTTTCAAAGTCCTTCCCCATCTAAGTTGTAGTCAGAAAACAGGCATCAGATGGTCATTGACTGTGGATGTCTGGATTCCCTGCTGAGGCTCAGGGCCAAGGGAGTGTGTGCTATGAGCTGAAATGAGGGTTTCATCTCTCCACTGTGGGTTACGCAGCTTGGGATTGGTCTGTGTTGGGTCTATGATTGCTGCACATCCCTGAGGTTTTCAGAGCACTTCATATATACCTAAGATGCTGATTAATCTTCCCAACACCACTTGAAGAGCCTCAGAAGAATGTGAGCCAGTCTTCAATGTGACTGTAGGCAGAGGTTTTCTTTGACTGGGTGTCTGCCTTGTCTTCAGTCCTGTGCTGGGTTTATGATAAGAAAGACAGCAGGAACAGGAAGTAGGGCAGGGGTGGAATTTGAACACAAAGGAAGAAAAGGCCAGGCTAGTAAGGTCTACCTGATGAGAAAACATACCTACATAATTAGAAAAGAACCAATGGTATTTTTGCAGGGGGATTATAGAAAGAAAAGGAGCTGTGTGGCCAGCGCTGTGTAAGACTTGCCAGACGGAAGCCGAATACAATCGTGTGGACTCCAGAAGTAGAACCATGAGGCATGAGTGGAAGCTACAGAGAGACACATCTTGGGCTAATGTTGTGAAGCTGCTCTGAACTCTAAGACTGACCTGAGACTGAATGACCTCCCTGGTGATGCCGTGAGATCCGCCCCCTCGACAGGTGTTCAGAGTCTACACAATTCTTCTTGGCAATGTTGAGGAGAGAATGGGTTATGGACCAGTGGAGTGGGCGGGGTGAGTCGTGTGATCTCCACGATGCCTTCAACCCTGTGGGAAGTAGAAAAATTCCTTTTTAAAGTTTCCTTTCCTGTTAAAGAATAAGTGTGCTAATAACTTTGTTAAGCCCTATCCTGTGTAGCTGTTAAACATGCCATGCTTATAGGCATGTAGTACACTTTATGTCCTTGTACTTTAACCAAGATATCTGTGATGGACGTGTTCACAGGCATGTTCCAGCTCTGCATTGCTTTCACCTGTTTAGAAAAGCTTTAAGTTGTTAGCCAATCGGGTTTTAAATTGTGAGGTCTGGCTCCAGCCAGCGGAGATCAAACACATCAGTAAGGACAATCCCAAATGCGTAAGGGATAAATTTGTCTGTTTTCCTGTAGTCATTGTACTCTTGTGGCACGATGGCTAGCGAGGATACCCTTCCTGCAGTCCAGGAAGTAAAACTTGCATTGCTAAAAGATCCTCTGTCTTAGTGCTAATTTTTTTTTGTGGCATCGAGCATCTATTTCCAACATCTATTTCCAGCAAAGCCTTTGTGACTTCCAGTTAGGAGCTACATTTTTAGGTGCAGAGTCAGCTACTGTAAAAGTTTAGAGAAAGAAGCCAGCACAGTCCAGACTGGTCAAAGGGGTCTTCCTTAGGCCCTTGCAGTCAACCTTGGAACACCAAGTATAGCGGCTGTGCTCTGGGAGCATTGGTGAGGAAATTACGGTACAGAAAAGTACACTGTGATCTACCTAAGTGAGTGTGGGTGTGAGATACCATCAGGAGACGAGACAGCACCGAGGCCTGGTGTAACCAGGCATAGGATTCCAATAATTGGAGCTATCACATGGGCCTCGTTAGTTTGACTCTGTACCTTCTAAGCAGCCTCTGAGTGAAAAGCACATTTATGAAATGCCCCATTCATTTCCTGCCTGAGATCCTATCTTAATTCTGGGCTCTTGCCTCTTGGAGAATTAGCTGTTTCTCGGAAAACATTCCCCCCTCCTAAATATGCTGAGGCTTTCGGAGGCTTCATTTGGCAAAGCAAACTCTGCGATTGCGTGTTTTCCATATATTTTCTTAAGTATACTTTCTTCTTTGCTCGTTTAAACATCTGGTATAAAACACTAGACCAATTTGATGTTGTATCACTTCCTATCACAGATTTTGGTTGAGCTGAGAGAATACACTTAAAAACTCTGAAAATGATCTGAGTCACTGGAAATGCTGCGGCCAGCCATCATGGAGAGCCGCTGGGTCTCGATATTGCAGATGAGAAGCTGCCACACGCTTTAGCCTGCTATGGCTGCATGCGCCAGCTGACAGAGACTGCAAACGTCCAGGGAGGATGGAGACAAGCCAGCAAGTGATGTCATGGCTTTTGTAAGGCAACTTGCAGGTCACCCCTCATGCTCATCAGCCCTCCAAAATGGTGACTGGTATGTAGCACTGTTTTCAGATATATATCTTACAATGATAGGAGGAAAATTAAAATCCACGGTCATGATCAAAGGGTCAGCTAAATTGTCCCTGGCCTGGGCCTATGGAAATTCTTCACTGTATACATCCGTGAAGAACTGAAATTCTCAGTGTCTGAGGAGAGGATTAAAGCATGGAAGTAGGAGCTTTGATGTATAATTCCACAAGCCCCTGAGTTTTGGTGACATGGGAGGTGGCTGGCATGACCACGTGCTTACTGACTTTAGATTGGGTTGAGCACCGGTTGGGGAAGACAGATACCTCTCCCCTCCTACGGCTGTCCTGAGGCACTGCACAACCTGGGAAAGGGCCTGGATTGTAGACTTAGGGCAGCCAGCCCTGGGGACTGCCTGGAATGCCACGTATGAAATGGGGTGGGGTCAGGGAAGATGATCATCTCTGAAATTACAGTGTAATTGATGAGAAGATAGGACTGAATTGTTCTGCCTTTCCCCAAAACAGTATCTCCAAGAAAACTGAGGTTGTTCTTACTTTTCTGGCTGCCCAGTTCTGCCCTGATCTCCTCTGAGCCTGAAGCTCTTCCTTGACTCCATCTCTCCCTCCTCAGAACCCCTTCAGACTTCTGCTGTTCCCTCCTCTGTCCTCTCTCACTGCCCACCTTGTGGTAAAGGCAAGTGTCTGGTCCTGCCCAGACTGCAAGCTGCTTGAGGGTGGAGACATTGTCTTATGCACCTCTGTGTGGCCTCAAGTAAGTACAGGTGTGAGGGTGAGTGCTGAATGAGCGCTGGAGCAGGGCCTGTGTCAGCTCCATCTCTGTGTTGTTGGCACGTAGCAGGGCCTCAGTAAGTGTTTGCTAAATAAAGGACTGACAATCAGGAGTGCAGGGTCGGGGGACCCTCTGGGATGGCCATTTGAGAATGCCACTAGAGCCCCTTGCATGTAGAGAGCAGACTGTCTTGTTCAGCCTGTGAAGCGGGTGACTCACGTTCCTTAGATCACTCTGTGCTTTGGGGAGCCTAGCTCTTGCATGGCGCCCTGCACCAATGCCCTTGCTTAGTCTCCTAGGCTGAGGCCAGGGCTCGTGATGGCTGGATGGAGGCCTCATAGTGTTTCCCTCCCTCTGGAACAGAAACAGTGATCCAGAAGAACCAGCTAAGCATCAGGACAGTGAGGAGTCTAGAGGAAATGCCAGTGGCCATGGCCAGTAGCTGCCCTCTGTGCCCCAGTGTGGAGATGGAGGCACCTAGCCATCGGGGCTGGTTCTGGGACCTGGGGGCAGGGAGCAGGCAGCCGGGCTGGGCCACCCACTGCAGACTCTCTCGGGATATTGTTTCTCACTCCTGTCCTTGGCCACTCTCTGGGTCACTGTCACCCAGCACTTCCCTGCTCCAACCTGCTGGGCACTCTTCGGGCCCCCATGTCTTCTCTCTTCCCTCAGGTTCCCCAAAGGCCTCAGCTCATCTGAGAGTAAATCACAATGCTGCACTTTCTCACTTCTGGGTCCCTTCTGCCTGACGCTACACTGAATTATAGTCCCCAAAACTATAGCACCTCCAAAAAGCCCTTCTACCGATTGAGGGTAGGAGCTGGGAAAGGCATTGCTTTTACAATTTTTATTGAATATACATGAGTCCAGTAAAGTGTGGAAATCCTAACAGTTCACCCTGATGAACCTTTCCATGTGTGTATGCCCATGGACCCACCACCCAGGTCGAGACTTAGAACATTTCCAGCACCGTAGAAGGCTCCTCCAAGTCAATAACCATCTCTCCCCAAAGGGAACCACTCTCTCAATTTTGCATATGTGCCATGTATTCGTTGACTTGGCTTTCAACAAATGATGCTAATACAACCGGGTATTTACATGCAAAAAACCTTCCTGCCTCACATTGTACACAATTTTCTTGTGTGTGTGAAATTTCTTCATTTAAAATTCTATGCCGTTTTAGTCAACATTGTGCTGGTGGTCCCAGCCGGGGCGATTAGGCAAGAAAAGAGATAAAAGGTAGCCAGATTAAAAAGAAAGAAGTAAAATGATCCCTAGTAGCAGAAGACACGATCTTTTATACAAAAATTCCCAAGCAAGCCACTAAAAATAAAACTACTGGGACTAATAGATGAGTCAGCAAATTTGCGGAATGCTAAATCCACGTACAAAAATCAGTTGTATTCATAGACACTTGTAATGGATAATCTGAAGTTAAAATTAAGAAAATGATTCTATTTATAATAACATCAAAAAGAATAAAATAGGAAGACATTTAACTAAAGGAGTACAAGACTTGTACTCTGAGAACTGAAACACATAATTGAAGGAAATTAGATAACTCAATAATGGAAAAATAGAAAATATTAATGTATTAGCTGACTTAATATTCTTAAGATGGTGCCCACAGCCAATACCTGAGCACAGCGGTTGTAATAAGCCTATGTTTGCAAGACAAGGACTCCCCCAACAGGTGACCTTGGCTCCAAGACCCCCTGTTGGGACCCTGAGTCGCTTCCTCCCGCTCTCCCATCTGGCTCTCTCTTCTCTACAGGTCAGACCTGCCTTGTGGCCAAGGGATCTCCCCACTGTCTCTGGCTCTCTTTCCTTTCTCCTTCACAGGCGTTTGCCCAAGAAGTCTCTTGCATGTCTAAACCCGTCTTGGTGTCTACTTCTCTTTTTATTTTTGAGACGGAGTTTCTCTCTTGCTGCCCAGGCTGGAGTACAGTGGCTCGATCTCAGCTGACGGAAGCCTCTGCCTCCTGGGTTCAAGCAATTCTCCTGCCTCAGCCTCCCAAGTAGCTGAGATTACAGGTATGTGCCACCACACCCAGCTAATTTTGTATTTTTTTTTTTTTAGCAGAGACGAGGTTTTACCATGTTGGTCAGGCTGGTCTCAAACTCCCGACCTCAGGTGATCCGTCCTCCTTGACCTCCTAAAATGCTGGGATTACAGTCATGAGCCACTGTGCCCCGACAGTGTCTACGTCTTAGAGCACCTGAACTAACACACAAAAACTGCAATATTCTGGTGCCTGGTTTCTTTCGTGTGTATCTGTCAATGAGGTCCACACAAGTCACTGCATGGAGCAGGAAGGTATTGCCTTGGATGTGGCTGGTGTCCTCTTCCACAGGGTGGGAGACCTTATGACTTCCAGAACCTTCCAAGGTCCTCAAAACCCACAAGTCACTAGGGCAGGAGCCCCTGACAGCATCCCTGCCAGGCTGTCATCTGGACTCAGCTTGAGTGTCTTCAGGGAGAGGCCTCTGTCTCTTCTGTTCATCCACTGGAAGGCAGTGGACTAGAAAATTCTTCTTTATGTGGGGTCGGTGCACAAGACGCCTGACTCCCTCCTGCAGTGGTACAATTGACACAAACCATTCATTCCTCTGTTCCTTCTTTGAGGGAGTGTCACCTATGGCCTGGCATGCGGGGGTCTTGTGTGAGCCCTCACTTCAGATGGGGTGGGGTGGGTGGGGAGGAACAGATGGGTGGTTGAGGTTGGCCCAGCCCTATGCCTTTTCTCTGTGCAGGGGTAGCTGGGCAGAGGTGAGTACAGACTTGGAGGTGCAGGAGGTGATGAGAGAGGAAGCAGAGCACCTCCATGAAGGCTTCTACAGCTGCAGGCTGAGTACCCTCACTTTCTCCTTGCAGATAAAACATCCCCCTTGCTCGAGAGAGAGAAAAAGGTTTTGTGCTCTCCTACAGCATGGGGCTTGGTTGAACTCTCAGCTCTAATTCCTAGACGTTGTGTGATCTTGAGACCTTACCCTCTAGGTCTTAGTTTCCTCTTATTTCAAATATGATGATAATTTCCTACCTCTGAGACCTCTGTGAGGATTATACAATTTGATGCTTGTGAAATGTGCTTTGTGGATGACGCCTGAGCAGCAGCCCAACTCAGCTATGAGGTAGTGGTTCTAGGTGTGAGTTTAGGGGTGTATGTGTGTAAGAGGTTACGTTATGGCCCCTAAAAAGATATGTCCGTCTCCTAACTCCTGGAACCTGTCAATGTGACCTTACTTGGAAGAGTCTTTAGACAAGCAATTCAATTAAGGATCTCAAAATGAGATCATGCTGATCACCCAGGTGGGCTGTAAATTCCATAAAGTGCCCTTATAAAAGGCAGAGGAGGAGAAGACACAGAGAAGAGAAGACAGGCTACATAAAGACAGTCAGGCGAACGCAGTGGCTCACGCCTGTAATCCCAGCACTTTGGGAGGCTGGCGGGCAGATCACCTGAGGTCAGAAGTTCAAGATCAGCCTGATCAACATGGAGAAACCCCATCTTTACTAGAAATACAAAATTAGCCTGGCGTGATGGCACATGCCGTAATCCCAGCTACTTGGGAAGCTGAGGCAGGAGAATCACTTGAACCCAGGAGGCAGAGGTTGCGGTGAGCTGAGATCACGCCACTGCACTCCAGCCTGGGCAACAAGAGTGAAACCTGTTTCAAAAAAAAAAAAAAAAAAAGGCAATTGTGCAGCCACAAGCCAAGGAATGCTTACAGCCATCAGAAATGGGAAGCAGCAAGGAAAATTATCCCTGGAGCTTTCAGAGGAGCATAGCCCTGCAGACACCTTTATTGCAGACCTCTCCCTCCAGAAATGTAAGAGGACATTTCTGTTGTTGTAAGCCACTTACTTTATAGCAATTTGTTACAGTAGCCCTCGGAAATGGATACAGTGTGTTACGTGCCTTCTCTATAGAATTTGATGGAAAAGACTACTTTTCATATTTAGTCCATTTCTGCTTTATACTTGCAAGTTTATTGAACCCTTTTACATATGATCATTAAGAAAAAAAAGAAGCTTAAATTTTTGACTGGGCACGGTGGCTCACTCCTGTAATCCCAGCAATTTGGGAGGCCGAAGCAGGCACATCATGAGGTCAAGAGATTGAGACCATCCAGGCCAACATGGTGAAACCCTGTCTCTACTAAAAATACAAAAAGATTAGCTGGGCATGGTGGTGAGCGTCTGTAGTCCCAGCTACTTGGGAGGCTAAGGCAGGAGAATCGCTTGAACCCGGGAGGCGGAGTCTGTAGGGAGCCAAAATCTTGCCACTGCACTCCAGCCTGGCACCACAGTGAGACTCCGTCTCGAGAAAACACTTTTTTTTTTTTTGCACATTACAGGTGAGGCATCTGAGACTCAGAGAGTGAATGAAATTAAGTCCGCATAGTGAGCTGGGGTCAGAACAGCAAGCTGGGGTCAGGAGTGCCCTGGCCTCATACCCCTGGCCCCAGTACTCGGTCTTCAGGCCCTGTAGCCCTTCTCTACGTCCTCTGCTGTGTCCCCCTCCGTGCCCAGCATCCCACCCTGCACACAGCAAATGCTCCAGACACAAGGACTGGCAGGTGAGGTTCATCTCAGGCCCTGTCCGGATCCTCTCCTCTCCTGAAGCTGTGGACAACAGACTCTCTGAAGTCCCTGGGAAAGGCTCTCATGCACCAGCTTGGGGCTAGGACCGTCTGATGCTACTGAAACACTGAGCAGCAAGTGAAAAGGCTTTGGGAAAAACTGGAATGCATCCTGCAGGTGCACGTTGTGTTTTGATTATCATGAGACAACGGGCAAGCCAGAATCTGCTCAACCCTAGAAGAAAATAGCAGCATTCCTAAAGTTAGCTCTGCCACCTGCGAGAGGAGCTGCCCATCCTCTCTGGAAATGGCAAAAAAAAAACACAGCCCAGGGCTGAGACCAGGATGGCTGCTTCTTTTGTTAACAGAGATTTTTTTTTTTTTACACCAAAATGAAAAGTGAACAAATTATCTTATGTACTAATTCAATAAGAAAAGCTTCTGTTTCTAAGAAGCAGTTTTTCATGTTCTTGTCAGCTAAAAATGTCTTAGTGGAAATCAATTTCAGTAACCCACTTCCCCAGCTTCCCACCCATAGCAGCACTTTCTTTGCAAGGACTGTGGAAAGAGGCCACCTCTTCTTCCCTGTGATGTCCTAGTCTACAAGCTGAGCCCAGCCAGACCGTTGCCAGGTGACCCCACAGGAGGAGTTTGGGGAAAAGGAGAAGTTGCTGTAAAAGGACTTTTAGGTTGGGAGCTGATGAAGCCACGAGCTGAAGTGGATGAGCAATCTCCATCAAGCCGTCCTCCTTCGTGATGAGCAGATGCTTGAAAGACCTGCTTGCTTTTGACATTCCTGTCTTTGTAACTGGTAAGGGCACATTTGGGAAGCACAGAGAGTTGTAAAGTGAATGAAGCATTACATAACATCTTGTATGTGTGAAGAACAAAAGAATCAGCTACGTGGAAATTGACAGGCGTCTGAGTGTGGAAAGGGAGCCCATTCATGCCTGAAGGATCAAGACAGTCTTCCTGCTCCCAGCCTTCCTCCTTCCTTCCTTTGAAAAATATCTGATGAGCTTCGAGTTGGTGCCAGGTGTTGTACTTATTAAGCATTGAGGACCTGGCTGTGAACAAGGTAGGCATGCTTTTCTCTTTCCAGGGCACACCGCCTAGGGAGACAGGCATTTAACAAATAATTTCAAATTCTACAATAATGACGTGTTACGATGTGTATGTCAAAAATCAATGACCATACATATCATATGTGTGATATGACACATATATGTGTCTGTGTCTGTGTTCTCTCTTCTGCCCTAGTTGATCTGAGGCTCTCCTGTCACCATTACCTCACTGTCTGCTACAGAAAGTCTTTTATTTTTATTTTTTTTGTGTGTGGACAGGGTCTCTCTCTGTCACCCACGCTGCAGTGCAGTGGCATGATCACAGCTCACTGGGCTCACTGCAGCCTCCACCTCTTAGGCTCAAGTGATCCTCCCACCTCAATTTCCCAAGTAGTTAGGACTACGTCACTAAACCTGGCTAATTTTTGTATTTTTTGTAGAGACAGGCTCTCCTTAGGCTGCTGAGGCTGGTCTTGAACTCCTGGGCTCAAGCAATCCTCCCGCTTCAGCTTCCTCAAGTGCTGGGATTACAGGTGTGAGCCACGTGCCCGGCCTGTGGGAAGTCTTGAAAACAGAGGATCTACATCCTCTGACTTTGCTCTTCTTTTCCAGAATTTGCTTTGGCTATTCTGGTTCGTTTTCCTAAATAAATTTTAGAATCAGCTCTTTAGACTCAATGAACTGTGTAAGTCAAGTGTTATTCAGGAAAAGCGCATTGGAGCTAAATATTTCTCACAAATGAAGTGTTTGCCATCAGTGGAGAACTGAATGTCAGACAGGCAAAAGGGTGAAGGAGGGATAAGGCAAAAGTTAACTTTCTTTTTTGCTTTTTTAGGTTTTGTTTTTCAAGGGACTCTGAAATTCTGTGATCCTTTCACAAATAATTTGTGGCTGATGGCTGGATGTGGGTCAGAACTATTTATAGCTGCCCAAGCCATCCTTGGTGTATTTTGCTTCTTTCACTCTTTCTTGATAACAAGCATGTAAGTGAAGCTAGAGACACGATCCTGGCCTGTAAAATAGAACGGTGGAGAGTGAAGACTCGCGGAACGACAGGCTCACAGACCCTGAGCCCACCGCACATGAGCCCACGGCCCCATTCCTGGCTGTAATGTTCCATCCAGGGATTTAGGGGACTCCAGTTACATCTGGCAGATTCAAGAATGAGAGAGGGTGAGGCAGCCCCAAGTATGGCCAGACAGGGAGGCTGGCCTTCGCCTGGGAGCCCTACTGGTCCTTGCTATGCTTGAGGCTGGCAGAAACCTCGGTGTGCTGTGATCAGCGGCAGTGCTGCTCTGGGTCCGCCCTGCTCCCTGCTGGGAGTGACTGGGCGGGCGGTCAGAACCCAGGGCTGCCAATCAGTGGCTGAGCCAGGGTTGGAGGTGGTGCTCATCACTTCCCCCAAATTCCAGGGACTAGAACTTAGTCACCGGGCCACACCTTATTATAACTGGAGGCTGAAAGTGTAGTCTTGCTGTGCACCCCAGGAGGAAGAGGCGAACACAGCAGCTTCTTCCACGTAAGGGTCCCTCTTCCTCCTGGGAAAGATGGACCAGAACACATCCTGGGCCGGCGGGAAGGCCCCCTGGAGGAGGCAGCATTGGCAGTGGGCCTGGAAGGATGGTAGACTTCCCCTGAGATGGGGCGGGTAGGCGTTGTGTTCTGACATACAGAAGTGTGCCACAGATTTAAACTCTCCTCTGCCCGCCTCCTCTTTCCAGCTGACTCAGGATGGAGCAGTGTAATTTGGGAGGACCAGGGAGGGTAACTCACCCTAAATATCTCCAGCTGCTCAACCAGGGCTAGTGAGCACAAATGCCCCAGCTTCTCACAAGGACTTTTGGTGGTCATTTTGTGAGTCAGGAAGGTGCTTTTGCAGCTGACAATTACATATTCATCGAGGAAACGTAGTAAAAACCATTCCTCCTCTCATTTACTTAAATGTGATTTTTCTGCAGTCCTTACATAATTACTGGTATATTTCGGTAACATTATTAAGAATAAATGGGCTCGCACTTCTCAACTGTCACGCAAATTCAAATGTGAAAAGTGCCTCTTGAAACAGAGAGAGTGGGGAGGGAAAGGGAACATTTTCTTGGCAACCACCGATGCTGGCCGTGCTCAGGGCACATTGTCTGGTTATTTGGAACGAACAGTGGCAGGTGCCTTCTGAGCTGGGCTCACTTCTCTGCATCAGCCCTCACCAGGCTGCCAGGGAACTATCTATCTCGGAGAACGCATCCCCGTGCCTGGCTGATGGCAAACCTGCCCACGGTCTGATACCCAGAAGGCAGGGCCCCCAGAAAGGGACACACTGAGGGGATAGTTTAGAACTTCTGCGGTGTCCTTTCCCCAACTCTTCCCTCTCCTGGATGGCTGGGATGGAGATTGATACTCGTTTTTCAAGAATTTTAAATGGCAGGGACTGTTTCAAAAGAGCAGCTCTGTGACTGCTGTAAACTGCCCGTGCCCAGTACCTGCAAAGCTGTTCCTAAAGCCCTTACGTTATTCACAAGGAGCATGACAGCAATTGCTGTGGGGTCTCGGGGCAAGAGCACTGACACCTCTGCCCAGGTTGTGTACTGCACAATTCCGGGGAGCCATCACTTGCGTGGTCAACAACGTATTACACCTGCACTGCGGGTGGGTGGCCAGACTGCAGAATCCTGGACACAGCGACACAATCCAGGGAGGCTGCCAGGAGCCCCCAGGCTGGTGCTGTCAGGCTTTCTCTAGTCTAGGATGCAAACATGCTCTACATCTCTGTCAGTTGCCAACATGAAGGCAATGGCATTTTGGGAGGGAGCGCCTGGGAGCTGTTAACTGGATTCTGTGGCCTGGGCAAAGCCAAGCCATTGTCCTGGAGACAAGAGAGAACCCTTCTGTCCCCCTGTCCCGAGACATACAAAGCTGAGGGGCTCAGGGAGACAAGAGTTTCTGAGTAGGCCTAGAGGGTCAGTGGGAGGAAAAACCAAAGCGTTTGATACAGGAACCCAGGTTTAGCGCCTGCACACTGAGCTGGATGCCAGACAGTCTCCAGCAAGCTAGTGATCAGATTTTATTCTTTCACTTGTGACCACTTCACAGCCATTGAATCTTTCCTTGTGCCAGGCACTGCACCAATACATGATATTATGTCATTTACTCCTCAGGGCACCCTTTGAAGGTACTTTTATGATCCTCAAAGTAGAAATGAGGAAACTGAGGCAGGGAGAGTGTCAGTCACTTGCCCAAGATCACACTGCATGTACACAGTGGAACTGGGATCTGAGCTCAGATCCTCTGGCCCCAGAGCCTCATTTTGAACCATCGTGCTCTTCTCCTTTGCTCAGAATTACCTGAAAATACTGAATGTTTGCTTTAGGAAAGTAAGATTAGGGGAGGCAGACATGAGCTGGGCAGACAGGTCTGTCCCAAACACGCTGATCTTGGCGTCTTTCAACTCCTCAATATCCTTCCCTTCCCTCCTCTTCCTCTTCTACCTCCTCTCGTGCTTTTTCATGTCATAGTCGTGCCCTCTCACCAGGCTAGTCCCGAACCCCTCTGCCTCTAGCGAGGGTGGGGAGAAGGTTATTCACAGACCGCCACTTTTATCTCTTCATCAACACTACTACGTCTTCCCTTCCAGATCTGGCGCTACGTTCACAGCCTTCAAGAAGCCTGCACAGGTTCCTGTTGCTCATTTACTCATTCGATACCTGATGAGAACCTATTCTGTGCCAGGGACCATTCCAAAGCCTGAGATGCACAAATGAATGAACGGTGTGACCTACCCTTAAAAAGCCTGCTGGCTAGCTGGGGAGAAAGGGAATGGAACAGAATAGGAGAGACCAGGTGTCCCTGCAACAGCTTAATGTGCAAAGGCCCACCTGGGGATCTGATCAAAAGCTGGGGGGGGGGGCCCAGCGTCCTGCCATTCCAACAGGCTGCTGGATGCTGCTGTGGGGGCTGGGGGCTACTCTATGTATAACAGGAGCCCTGAGGATTTCTGTTGCTACCACAGGAATGAATGCCTCGTGCTGGGAGTAGGGGAGCTTAGACAGGGGCTGGGGGTTTGGGAAGGAGCTGAGTGAGGCCTGAGCCAAGTCCTGACCTAAGCCAGGGCAGGGAGCTCGGTTGCCTTTTGGAAATGAAATGCATTCAAAACCTCACAAGGGACCTGGGCTGGCTCTGTTTCTATCCTGGAATACATATGCTATTTCTTCTGCCTTGACTTGCTTTGAACAAGTCACTTGCTTCTGGGAAATGAGGAGGTTAAGCACGGAAGTGGAGCTAAGGTTCCCTCCAGCTCTAACATTTTTAGGAGTCTGTGATTCCCACCAAAACCTGCAGAGCAACTCCATTTATTGCCACACTCCTAGAGCTTGGTGTGGGACACAAGGGACCTAAGAAATGATGCAATTCAATCTCTTCATTTTGCAAATGAGGCACCAGATCCCAAGACGAGGTAATTTTCCAAGATTACATGGTGGGTCTGAGGCCAGACCCAACCCCAGACTCCCAATTGCCAGGCCTCGGCTCCTTCCATTACAGCCCCTTTCCTGGACAGTCCCAGGGAGCTCCTTTTCCTTGTATTTCCTCTCATGTGAAATCTCTCCCATGGAGTTGTGCACAGGGACCCTG
Source organism: Cacajao melanocephalus (assembly GCA_963573385.1). Taxonomy (NCBI): domain Eukaryota; kingdom Metazoa; phylum Chordata; class Mammalia; order Primates; family Pitheciidae; genus Cacajao; species Cacajao melanocephalus. The sequence continues at coordinate 81,557 of CAUYLG010026861.1, forward strand.
CCTTCCATGGTCCCAGACTGTCATTCAGAGTGAGACAAATCACTTGCCTGGGAGGAATTAACTGAGCCCTTCCATGAAGAGCTGTCAACCGTCAAAATAAAGCATTCCCAGCCTGCCAGATTCTCATGGAGGGAAATTACAAGTCCTAGTAATTATCATCACGGGGAGCTCGGAGTGAACACAAAATCTCTCTCTTTTTTAATCTCAAGTGATTGATGTGAGCAGTACAGCCTCCCTGGTGCTTTCAGGACAACAAAGAACAAATGGAATTTGGTGCACCGAGTGCCTTTGCTGAGGGTGGCGTGCCATGGGGTGTTGTTCAGATGCAGATGCGGTACTCAAACCCACATAAACACAAAGGCTCGTACGAAACACTCACATGTGTGTAGCTCACACATGTACACATGCACAATTGCATATACCCACATTTATTCCTCCGTGCTCAGAAGCAATGCTGTACTTAACAGAGGGTGCTGGACATGGTGTGTGCACAGCAGATGCCCATTTGGAACTCTGAAAAGCAAACCAATGCACCCTGTAAGTTGAAACTGTATCCCTTTGAAAAATAAACCCCACCTATCCCCCAGAGGATTAACTGGGTTTACCTTATCCACTGTTTTAATTATTATAGGATACAGCTGGCAGATGGAAGGCTGAAGCCTGAGTTACATGAATGCAGAATTTCAAATATGTCAACAAGGTTTAATGGGCATTGTGATCAGAATGCTTTGGTTAAATAAACAGGTGCAGCCAGAAATGCCAATAAGTGCACAGTGCCCATATAGGTGAGTCAGATGCTCACCTATGGGGAGGCAACCGCCTTCCCTCTCCCACCCTTGGCCACTGTCCAGGCCAGCCCCGCTGTGACAAAGGGATTAAAAGTCCTGCCCCAGCTCGCCTGGCCAGCAAGGCCACCACTTGCAGGCTGTCTGAGGCATCCCCTCCCCTGATGCAGCCCCAACACACCTCTCCTTCCTGCAAGTGAATTCTGCAGACATTAGCAGAACTTGTGGGAATACGGAGGAAGGGCTGAGACGCAGGAGAGCTGGGACTTGTGAGCCGGGGTTCTTGCCCTCGAGAAGCCCCCAGTCAAGGCAGGAAGACAGATCTGAGCCCAAAAAATTCAATTCTTCTTGTGGGCTGAGGGCTTCTCTGTACTTCATCCTCCATCTTCACCGAGTTGGCCGTGCCCAGCAGAAACAAGAGTTGCGTCAGTAGATGTGACATTGGCTAAGTGCTCTGGGAGGGAGGGAGATTTCGTCTGCTGGAAAAGTGGGGACGGCTTAATTTTGGTGTTATCTGGGTTGGACCTTGGAGGATGGGAGGAAGTCAAAAGAGAAACTTGGGAGGGGAGAGAGACAAAGGAAACGGAGGTTAGAAGATGTCTGCACAAAGGCAAATCAATGGTTTGACTCGGGGGTTAGGGGCTTGATGTTGGGAGGGATGGGGAGGATAAAGAAGCATCCCTGTTGAAGTCAGAGGAGAAGGTGGTGCAGATCACACAGAACCCTGAACAGCCTGCAGAGCAATTTGAGCCTTACTCTGTGGGGCAATTGGGAGCTAAGAAAGGCAGCTTCACACAGACCAAGGCCGGCTGGTCTTGGGTCTGTAGTCGTCATGGAGTGGCAGGGATTGTGGCAGCATGGAGGTACAGGGGTAGGTGGCAGGGGCATGCGCACATAACAATCATGCCCATTGATATTAATTAACACTAAATTAGCACTGTGACGGAGATGGCCCTCTGGCTGAGGGGGCTCTTCGGCAGATCCATTTCTTTTCCTCTGTTTCTTTTGAAATGTACATGAAAGTGATTGAGGATAACGGCTCCAAATCATCACCGTCCAGTCAAGGACACTGTCTGGGGAACCCCAGGAGTCCTTAGCCCCTCAGTTTAAGAAATGCTGTCCTAGTGACTGTGCTATTCCCTTCAGCTTACAAAGGCCACCAGAGAACTTCAGATATATATTGTAGTTTTTTGGTCCAGGCCAAACTGATTTCACCAAATTGCTTTTGCACTTATGTCACTGGCCACATTGAGGGGCCTTATAAAGAGATTAATGCATTTCCTAAAAAGATCCTATTGAGAATGTGCTTGTGACATGCCAGCATTCCCTCTCTTTAAAGACCTAAGTGAGAAATGTCTCAGGCCTTAGAACCAAGAACAGTTGATCCTTTCTGAAAACTGGTCTTTTCTTACCATATGTATGCTCTTGGTCTCAAAACGAATCACATTTTCCTCTTTGCATTGGCTAGCAGGAAGCTCAGAAGCAAAAATTTGGCCCAACTTTAACAAAGCGTATAGGATCTTATCATGCAGGTTAGAGGCTAATTTTGTTTCAGTGTCCCCACTTCACTCTTCTTTCTCATCCAATTTCTTTGCTTAAGTCTTTGCAGTCCTATGCCAAATGTATTTTTGTAAGCCACCAAGAATCATATGAAGTGGGGCATAACAAAATCAAAATTAATCAAGATTCATGGGCATGAAACTGGAAGAAATCTTAGAGAAAATGTAGTCCAACTCCTTAAATTACAGACAATGCAATTGAGACTTTGAGAGGAGTAACATGTCAGGGTGCCTCCGTGAACTTGGAGTGCTGGGGAGAGCCTGGACTTCCACCTGGTACCCTGGTCTGACCACTCTTTTCTGTTGTGCCACAGAACCAAAAAATCTAGAAGACTTTTCTAACTCTTTCATGCAGTCTCATGAAACCATCTCTGTGTGAAATAACCCATCGTGCTACTCCAGCTTCCTCTAAGGGATGCTCCTTGCATCACCAGCCAGGTTACCATACCCACTTATGCTTTCTAGCCAAAGCCAGGGGAAGGCATCGTCTTCTGCATTGCAGTGGAGCAGGACCTGGACATTGAAAAAATGTCCTGTTTTATGTACAATCATTCTGATGTGTACTGTAGACCTTGAAGTGAGCTGGTTGTCAGTGGCGATTAAAAATCAAAGTGGAGGAGGCTCTATTTTACTATCTGGAGGAAGGGCGGGAGACAGGTATTTTATAACAATCCTTGAGAGAGAGATTGCAAGAGAGATGGGGATGACAGCTTCTCTCCTATGTTGACTCCCAGGCAGCAGCGAACCAGCCTCTCTGCCTCATTTGGAAACTGTAAACAGCCAGTGACATTATCGTAAATTCACCAGGGACAAGATCTCTAGTTAAGAAGGAGTTGAGTGCAGGGGACAGTGATTTTTTTCTCTCTTTTTTTAAAATTTTTCACAGCACTCTTAAAAGCATGAGCCTGGCTCTACCGAATGAGCTAGCTCATAGCTAACCTTTGGTTGGGGTCTTTGGAGGCTCTGGGGTAAGGGTATCCAACTCAGCCCCTTGGCGGGTGAGTGGGCCTAGGCTCGAGTCTGGGGCTCCAGCTCTGGGCAGCCTTGCTGCTCTCGGCTCTCCCCGCATAGGGAACTGTGCAGAGGGGGCTGGGTGGGCTTGGGAATACGGGGATTCTGGGTGGTGCTGGAAAGCACTGCTCTGCCTCCTCCAGCGCTCAGCTGAATCCTCACCTCCTCCGGAATCCTTCCTCACCTTGCTGACCAGTTCTCATCCTTCTATCCATCTCTCTTTCTTGGCTTTTGTGATGGTTGCCACTTTACATTCATTTGTGGAACTGTTCATTTAACGTCCATCTCTTCCAAGGAACTGTGAGCTCCAGGAGGGCCCACACGTAATGGTCCTCACTCACCAGTCTGCTGAGCTCAGTGCCTGGCACGTCGATGTTATTCAATGAATATTTTTTGGTTGAATGAACACGTGATTGGATGAGTTAGTCTCTAGGCCTCATTAAGCAGATACTATACTTGATCTCTTGAATTAGGCCCTATGTCTCCTGGGGCGGGGTTGGGGCTGGAAAGCGCACTCATTCTCTGTCATTATCTCCTGGCCAGGGAGTATTCCCAGGCAGATGGGCTCACGATGGCTGTAGCTCTGGGGGGAGAATGTGAGCGTCGGCGTGGAAGGTCATCCTGGGAGAGGCCAGAGACGGAGATCAGAGCCAAAGGGGCAGACCACAGAACAGGGAGGTGTGTGGACGGCTGGACATGCCGGGGATCTCTGGTCCAGGTTTCCATGTCTTAAACAGGATAATGAGACAAGTGAGCACAGCTTGAAGTTCGTATGTTTTCAAGTCTGTTTTTTATGATTGTAAAATTACTGAAAGAAGAAGAAAACGGAGTGGTTAACATGTACATGAAACATCTTTAATAATCATGGCAATGCAAATTCAAACACAAATGAAATACCCTCTGCATCCATCATCTTAACCAAAAGTAGTCAGGTCGACAGCGCCAGCACCAGGGAAGAGGTGAAGAAGCCCTCATGCGCCATTGGGGAAGGTGAATTGGCAAGCCGCCGTGAGAGCTATTGGGGGTACCTGGTGGACCATAAGATGGCAGGCCCCGGGACCTAGTGATTCAATTTCTAGCTATGTTCTCTAGTCTAAAGCAATGGTTCTCAAACTGTATGTAGTTTGCCTGCAAACTGCAGATTGCCAGGCACTGACCCCAGAGTTTCTGATTCAGTCTGGGGCAGAGCCTGAGGATTTTCCTTTCTGCTGATGCTGCTGGTTTTGGAACTAGAGTTGGAGAACCACTGCTCTGGTGAAACTCTTGCTTATGTGCATAGGAAAACATGCCCATCAATATTCACTGTATTGCTTCTCACAGCAAAAATTAGAAACAAATCAGAAGTCCATGGGAGGAGGAATCGATGAATATATGTGGCAAATTATGCAATAGACTATTTATTATACAGAAGTTAAGTGAATAAAACAAAATGTATATTTCAGCGTGAATAGCTCTAGAAAGATGCAAGTTGCCAGGTGTTAGACAGAGTAAGATGCATTTTATTGGTAAATTTAAGAGCAGTTTAAAAAATCTATTGTAATTCTATGTAGTCAGTATAAGATAAATATTAAAACATGGACTGAATATACATCTAATCTATAAAAGCTGTTATCTCTGGAGAGGGAGGGAGGGACCAGGGCTGGGGAAGAAAATAAAGAAGATTTTATCTAATCTGTTGTTTTATTCTTTAAAAACATGAGATTGATCTAAATAAAATATGATCTTTCCTAATTTTAGGGGGCAGCTACATGGCTTTTATTGTATGATTCTTTTGGCTTTTCTATATTCTTTAAATGATTTTTTAAAATGAGTAATATGGGTTGGGTGCGGTGGTTCATGCCTGTAATCAAAGCACTTTGGGAGGCTGAGGCAGGCAGATCACGAGGTCAAGAGTTTGAGACCAGGCTGATCAATATGGTGAAACCCGACTCTTAAAAATACAAAATTAACCAGGCGTGGTGTTGCACACCTGTAATCCCAGCTACTCAGGAGGCTGAGGCAGGAGAATTGCTTGAACCCAGGAGGCAGAGGTTGCAGGGAGCTGAGATCATGCCACTGCACTCCAGCTTGGGTGACAGAGCGAGGCACTGTCGCAAAAAAAAAAAAAAAAAGAGAGAGTAATATGTGCTCATTGTAGAAAATTAGAAAATGATGAAAAGCATCCACAAATCCACTGTAAACATTTTGCTATTCCTTCCAGTTTTTACTTACAAAAACCAAACAGGGACCATACATACCATTTACATTTTTACAACCTGCTTTTGTGGCTTGATATGATATTATAAATAGTTTCCCATCCATTAAATTGTTTTGAGTAATATCCTTTTAATTCGCTATAAAATGCCTCCTATGGTGATACTTTCATGAACGAATCCCCTATTGGTCTTTCAGCTCTCCCTTTTGTTACTGTTATAAATAACAAGGTGATGAACATCTTACTATGAAAGCTTTGTTGAGGTGACTTCCTTCTGGGCTTGGATATAGCAATGTCCTTGAGTTTTGGGTCACAAAGCACGTGATCTTGTCTGTCCCACTGGGCCTGGGATGGGGTGGCTTAGGGGCATGAGTGAAATAAGTCTGTGTGTCCAGTTAAGTTCCTGGAACCCAAGAAGGCCTGGGCATTGGAGCTTGCAAGCGGTCCCCCGTCCTCCCTCCATTCATTCAGGACAGACAGGTTTTCAGGACGTTGGGTGACATAAGGCAGTCACAGATGACGGGGTTTCTTCTATATGGGAGATATAGGAACAAACAACCACCAGTCTCACAGGTAAGGGTATAAAATGGGAGGGAATCCCAGAAAGCTGCAGGAGTTCTGAGGAGGGCGTGGTCAGCTCCAAAGGCAGCTGGGAAGAGTCTGGAGAGGAGGTTATGTGAGAATGGGTGTTTTGTCTTTGTTGTTATTGTTTTGTCTTTCCTGGCTTTATTGAGGTCTTTTTTACAGATCATAAAATTCAATCATTTTAAGTACATAATTCAATGACTTTTAGTAACTTACTGAGTGGCAGAACCATCACCAGAAACCAGTTTTAGAGCATTTTCACCCCGCAGTTAAGATCCCTCACACCCTTACAGCCACCCCCAGGCACCCTAATCTACTTTGTGTCTCTATACATTTTCAGGTTCAGCTTACATTTTGCAGGATGGAAACTGGATCTCAAATTAAGGCAATAGCAAGGAAAGTACAAAACCTGGGGATAACGGCGGTGCTTCTTTCCAGCAGAAAAGCACTTCAAAGCCCCTGCTTTGCCTTCCGGAGTGAAATTCAAATGTGGAAGCTTCAAATAGTCAAGAGCTCTGAACCCCCTGGAAGCACGTGTTCTCCCTTTGGTCAAGTAAAGCACTTGTTTCCTTTTACTTCTTGGGTGTCCGGATTCCTCTCTTCCTGCAGTTCCTAAGCTCACTCAAGTGGATGCAGCGCTGTCATTGGCTTTGAAAACACATTTGGCTGTTGCTTCTCTGGCCTGGCACTCATGGGGAAGCTGGGCTGGGGAGTCCCAGCAGGATAAGGCCACGAGGGCCTGGAGGCCTGCCAGAGAGTCACAGAGGACACGGTGGCAGAGTGGTCTCAATGAGGGTCTTCACTCCCTTGGTGTCATCTGACTTGGTTCTGCTGCAAAGTCCTTATGACCTCTGCTCACCTTAGAACCAAGTATTCTTTCCCTGAAAAGAGGTTGAGCAGACCATCTGTGTTCAGTCCGTCTGCCTTTACATAATCATCTTTCAAATGCCTTGTACCAGATTCTTTAAAAATTACATTACAAAATTTCTAAAAATAATGCAAACTCAATGCAGAAAAACAGCACAATAAATAACCATTCAAAGTCAACTCTATGATCTCATCTGAAGGTAACCGCTGCTGTCTTTGTGGGTATATACGTCCTTTTATTTATGTTTTAATTTCCCTGGCATTTTTGTTGGCTTCCATTAAATCCCCAGAGTGGTGGGAGGTATCTCAGATCATCAGAACACAAGCCTGGCTCTTACTGGCCTGGAAGGCCTCGTCCTGGGGCTTTCATACTGGCTTAGAGATGGGCTGCTCTGGTACTTTGAACCAGTTGTTTAACATTAATCTTGGTTTTTCCCTTTGATATGAGCCAAGTGCTCAGCTCTGGGGACAGAGTCCCTCTGCCTGGGACATTATCTGTTACATAAAGGAGAAGAGTCAACCTGAAGCTATTAGCAGTTCTAAATTCTCTAAAGACTATCTGGACAACAGGTTACAACACATCTTGGGATCATTCCATCTTTCTAGAAGCCATTCCCATTAATAATTTATTAATTACTCTCCCAACTGAGGCAATTAAGGAGATCTAGGATTTAAAAAGAGACCCCTAGGCCAGGCACAGTGGCTCACGCCTGTAATCCCAGCACTTTGGGAAGCTGAGGCGGGCGGATCACAAGGTCAAGAGATCGAGACCATCCTGGCCAACATGGTGAAACTCCGTCTCTACTAAAAAATATAAAAATTAGCTGGGCATGGTGGCGTGTGTCTGTAGTCCCAGCTATGCGGGAGGCTGAGGCAGGAGAATTGCTTGAATCTGGGAGGTGGAGGTTGCAGTGAGCCAGGATCATGCCCCTGCACTCCAGCCTGGCACCTGGTGACAGAGTGAGACTGTGTATCCAAAAAAAAAAAAAAAAAAAAAGAGGCCCCTATTCATTTCACATCTGAGCACCCTGAAGTTCATGGATCCTGGAAGAATGTGAAAAATAGACTCCATTCTTCTTTGTACTTTGCATTTTTCTCTGGGTTTGGCTTCAGCCCCAGAGGGAGGCCTAGGAGGGCAGGGGGTCGGCGGGGGAGGTTGTGCACTGGTGTGTGCAAGAGTGTACACATATGCGTGACACCCCGTGGTCCAGGCTCAGAAGGGAAGGACACTGACTCTGTGAAGTCTGAGGAAGGCTTTGGGGCAGGAGCTGGGGCAGGGGCTGCCTGCAAAAGGGGGTACCCAGAGAGCCGAGCCTGTCTGCCGGGATTGAAGGTTAGAGATGGGGAAATAGGGCAGCAGCTCTCTGGATTTGTCCCAGAGGGCTGGATGGGGTCCTGACTCTGAGGTGGAGAGCAAGGGACAGTGGGATGGAAAGGATGTCACAGGCCATCTCCTGACCCCCGGGCACTGTTCTGGGTACTGTAGATATGTGCTCCCATTTAATCTTCCTCCATACTCTGGGAGTCAGGTATCAACAACCACCTTTTGGATTTAAATTAGGACTCAAAGAGGTGGACTGACTTGCTCAAAGTCCGACAGTGGATGAGTGCAGGTTGGGGTTGGAGTCCAGGTGTCTGGACCTCAGCGTCTGGGCATTTTCCCTGATCCAAGCTGCCATTCATGCAAGCAGCCCAGCCTGGCACACTCTGAGAGTCTGTTTTGGAAGTAAAAAAGCCAGGTAATGTTGATTTTCTGCTGTCGTGTGAATAAAGAAAGCCTTCTCTCTTTTTTAAGGGATAAAGTGCCCCCTTTTTTCAGGGAATAGAGATGGTAATGAAAGAATTTCCAGAGAATCTAGTGGAGGTGGGAAAGAGTTTTTACCGTCATGTCCTTCTCCAGGGTGGATCCCGAAGGTGGGAATGGATTCCTGCTCTCCAGCGGCCGTCCTCACCATAGGTTTCGGTTTCCAGGGAGAACATGTTCAGCCTTCCTCCAGGAGAGGCCTGGGAGGCAGAGAGGGTGGTGCCCGAGGGTAAGTGTGGGGCAGCAGGGGCAGCTGAATTGAGAGTCATTGGAACCTGCAGTGAGGAGAGATTGTGGATGCCAGCGCCCAAGAGCAGGGGTGTTCAGAGTGAGGGCTGCAAACCCCTGCAGGTAGAAGAGATCGCCAAGGGACCCTGAGCACTGTAGGTTTGGAGGAAATCAGCCTCCGATCTCAGCTTCCCAGGAGTGCTGATCTTTCGGAAACCGATCTCCCTGGGACACACTCGGCTTTACTCTAATGCTTCCCCTGCCTGGAGAAAGCAAGATCCCCATCACCCTTTGAGGAACAGGGAAACCCTCTGGGGCGCTACCCAAAGCGGAGCCCTCTTTTAATGCCTAATCAAGCCACTAACACCCCTTGGAGCACAAAACCTTTCCTGGTCTTACGCCCATTCCTGGTAGAGGTGAAGTCTAGTTTTAGAAATGAGGAGTTGGGGCTCAGGCTGAGATATTCTCAATCCGGAAATATTGTAGAGTCAGGTTGAGGGAGTAATAACAATTTTTGTTTAAGAATTTTAATTCTTCTAGCCCCCAAATAGAACTCTAATGTTTTCTGAGATTATCAGGAAAAAATACAAATAAGACTTTTATGTGATGCCTTTCATATTTAATAAAAGAGGTAAAAGATATTTTATCCCATCCATCATAAATTATCTTAGAGAGAGTTAATCTTCATCTTATTTCATTTTGCAGAATGTCTTATATTTTCTACTCTCTGTTTAAAATATGCTAAGTGTGGACCAATTTTTTTAGTGGAATTTATCTTTCTCTTTCATTAAATACATAGAAAAATGTGATCATAATATTCACTAAAATTAATGGAATTATTTCTGATCCTTATTTAATTAATTCCCCAAGCAAAACACCAGAGTTCAAAGACGTATGCCTTTTATCATATTTCTCACTTCCTAAATAACTTGCAATTTTGGCTTCACATTACGTTATTATAAACTTAATAAATTAAGTAGTCAGTAATCATATATTGAGCTATTATTTTGTTTTTATAACATAAAATAGATTAATTAATTACAATGGACAAAAATGATGTAAAGCTTGAACCATTTTTTAAAACACTACCTTATGATTTTTTTTTTTTACAAAGTTTATTTTCTACTAAGTTTTACAGTATTCCTTAAAATGCCCATTAGCACGTTTCTAAAGCTGGACTTTTTCTGACAAAAAGCCTGATTTGGTTGGTAGATTTCATAGTAAGGAAATCTTACTAATTTGATAATTAAGTTTCGATAATTAAGTTTTATGACATAGTTTTCACAATTTGAATTAACTAAATTTGCAGTTTTGGGTTTTCTGAAAATATATCTAAAGCAAGTAATAAATAAATAATAAATAATAAAGCATTTTATTAAAAATGTTGTGTTGTCAAAAGTTTAATTAAAGTAATAGATTTAGATTTCCTAAACTTGTCTGACAATAATGGGTTAAGTGCCTCTTAGGGAAAGAGTAGGGTCTGATGAACAGTCATTTCATAAGCCTTTTTTTTTTTGAGATGTAGTTTCACTCTTGTTGCCCAGGCTGGAGTGCAATAGCACAATCTCGGCTCACTGCAACCTCTGCCTCCTGGATTCAAGCGATTCTCCTGTCTCAGCCTCCTGAGTAGCTGGGATTACAGGTGCCGGCCACCACACCTGGCTAATTTTTGGTATTTTCAGTAGAGATGGGGTTTCACCATGTTGGCCAGGCTGGTCTTGAACTACTGACCTCAGGTGATCCACTCGTCTTGGCCTCCCAAAGTGCTAGGATTACAGGCGTGAGCCACCTCGCCCGGCCCACATTTCCTGTCTTAATAGAATTGTTTGGCATCTTTTTCGGAAGATGACAAGGAAAATAACTCTTGAGACTGGACAAAAATCCTTTTGCCAATCAAATGGTTTTCAGTTTTTGGTTTTCATCGAAATTTTCAGGCATATAAGTCAGTAGTTCAGAGAATTAAATGACATTTTTAGAACAAACTCCTTCCACTCCCATCTACTGATATGACTAGAATTTCTCAACACCTACGTCTAAAAAACCAGGAAAATAGGTATAGAACTGATGCTGAACTCAGACTCAATAAAACAGTAAGTCATGTTCATTAACTGATAAACGACCTTGTTGGAAAAAAGCCAGCTTCATTTATCTCCATTTATCTCATTAAGAAGTACATTTGTAATTTTAAAAATTGCTTTTCAAATTTTATAATTATTAAATTGTAAATAGCTTCCTTGCCTCCAGGTTTTATTCTCCTGCCTCAGTTTTACCTAACTGAAGTGTTTTCCACTAAAAGTGAAGGTCTAAACTGCCAGAGGGAGCATCACCACTCACAGGTTTTATATATTGGATCTCCTGGTAACATTGAGTTTAAGGAGCAAAGGAGGGAAGAGAGAGACAAAGAGAGGAAGACCAAGAGGGATAGAGGAGCGGGAGGGGGAGGAGGAGGAGGAGGAGGAGGCGGGGACGAGGAGTAGGAGGAGGTGGGGAGGAGGAGGCGGGGAGGAGGAGAAGGAGGCAGGGAGGAAGAGGAGGAGGAGGCGGGGAGGAGGAGGAGGCGGGGAGGAGGAGGAGGAAGAGGAGGAGGCGAGGAGGAGCATTGCTCTAGAGCACAGCAGGCTTCTGGATAGGGAATAATGACATGACCAAGCATGTTTGTGGACTATGTGTATATTTAACTTCTCCGTGTCTCTCTTTTCTGGCTAACCCTGCTGTTTCCATCATCCCCATGACCTGGTCTGCAGACCGCTCTGTGCCCCTCTGTGCTGGTCACTTCCCATTAGACAGTCTTTCTAGTCTGCCAGTGTTCCCTTCCCAGGGCCAGGGGAGGAAGGAATTCATCATAGTCATTGTGGTTAGAACCATGACTCCTACCACGAGACCAATCACACTCCTCTCGGCTACTGAGCGCCTGTGCTGACACAGTTGTGTGTTCTAGGGGAATCCTAGCTAACCTGAAGGATGGGTTCTAAGTTTAGCACACTAGGTTAGAATCCTGTAGTCCACATGACCGACCCTTGGAAATCCCTCAGGAAGGTATAATACTGGAGTCAGGCACGCTCTCTTTCTGTGAGTGCATGCCTGCCAGATTTTCCTCCAGTGCTGGAATTGTTAGTTCTTTGACTGAACATCAGGGGAAGTCACTGACAGGTATTTGGAGATCGTGCACCATGAAGAACGTGTCTCTTTAGTCATTAGGATTGTACTCTGCCCAGCCACGTGCTCATTCTGAGACAGGCATGTGGAAAATGAGACTGGGTAGGGAACACCAGGTCTTCTGTATCATGTCGTATACTCACACTAAGGCATGGGGTCAATGCATTGGGATCAAAGGCACTCTTTAAATCATCTCTCTCTCCCCTCCTGCCGTGGATTTGTTGAGTCCATAGGTTATGCGTGTGTATGATGCAGCCACACTCTTTCTCAAATCCTGACAACCAGACAGCCACGGCAGAGGACACGGAGTGTTTGGTCTGTGTAAAATACAAACTCTTGTCTTCTCAGGGTGACGCTTCTCCTCCTGCACCCTGTGTGTAGATTGCAAATGGCCACAGATTCTTTCGAGAGGCGGAATCTGTTTCCCTACTCCTTAAACCTGCACTTGCCTGGTGACTTGCTTTGACCAGTAGAATGAGGCAGAAGTGATGCTATGTGGTTGGTAAATCTAGGCCTTAGGAAGCCGTGTGGTGCCTTGCTCTTGCCACCTTGGAATTGCGCTGCCATGCGAATGCACTGCTGGAGAACCGAGACACCCTGGCTGGTAGCACACTCAGGGCTGAACATGCGTGTGAGGCCATCCTAGGCCATGCAGGCCCAGCCAGGCTGTCCGCTAACTGGAGCCGCATAAGTGACCCCAAATCAGACCAGCAGAGAAACCACTGCTGGTTTCAGCCCACATTGTTGACCTAGAGAACGTGAACCAGTAAGTGTCATGTGAAGCTCCTAGGTCAGGATGAGTGGTTAGCTGTTGCAGAGACAGCTGTTTACACAGATGTGGCCTCCCCTTTCGTGTGGTGGGCTTGCTATTGGGTGGTGGCCACTTGGCCAGACACTACATCTCCCTACTCCCTCTGTGTCAGGTATGGCCACAAGGGAACTGGCTGTTGCCAGTGGAATACGAGTGGAAGTCATGTGCAATCCCTCTGGGCTGAGGCTTAGAAGTTGATGGGGATTCTCCACTCTCTCTTCCTCATTCTGTTGACTGGAAACAGAGGCCTTCTGGGTCCTAGGGGATGGGAAAACACAGGAAATGATGAGCCACAGTTCCTGGTCCCCATGTAATGAACAGCCAACCAATAAGGAATGCTGGCATTGGATGTTACAGGAGTGATCAACTTCTTTTGTGTTAAGACTTTGAAAGTTTGAGGTGTTTGTTAGAGCGAGTGATGAACAGAGCTCACAATTACAAATTTCTCTGGTGGGCACTATTCCAAGCACTTTGCATTTATTAACCTACTTCATCCTTCCAGCAGCCCCACAAAGAAAGGATTATTTTTGCTTTGACAGAGGTGGACACTGTGACTCTGAGGGATGAAGTACATTTCCCAAGGGCACGCCTAGAATAAAGTGGGGTTGGGGCTTGATCTAGAAAACCTGTGAGCTAGTTCCTGGTCCTGCTCTGTCTCTCCGGTCCCCTCTGGGGCAGTTTCCTGATCTGTAAAATGGATTGGGAGTGAGGAGGCTAAAATTACGAGCTTTCCTCCACCGCCCTGACTCCCTGGGTTTCTGTGGTTCTCCGGCTTGACACTGGGACGCAGGTACAGGAGAGTCAGGGCATGAAGGGAATTCACAGCAGGAACGAATGTCCTGCTTCTCAAGTCCTGGGAGTTCCATCTTGGTCTCTAGACCGTTCTGTAATCAGCAGAGGGGTGGGGGGAGCTGGGCTGACTTGGCAAATCCTGGAAGCTGCAGTGTCTATGACTTGACTTGGAAGACATGAGTCAAAACGTGTGGTACGTGCACGTCGGTGTCTTTCCAGGGAAACCTAGGCCTGGCACTCCCCATCCACAGCAGTAGTTCCAGAAAGTTTGTACCCGGTGATGGGCATGGTCCCTTTGCTCCCTGGGGAGGCACTGATTGGGTGGCTGGCAGAATTAGGGCCATGCCTTGGCATGAGAGAGTTGGAGACAAAAGCTTTGGACAGTAGGCTGGGTAGGGAATTAGAATGCCCTCTCCCGCTATGTGGCAGATGGGAAAGCAAGAGCCCAAAGACGCTGAACAGTTTGTGCCAGGTTGCCCAGCCAGCTGGGGCAAGGCCCCTTTTCCTGCATCCTGCTTCCTGCTGAATCTGGTCAGGGTTCAGCACACCGACACTTTCTGGCTGTGTTTTTGCAAGTTTCTGATGCAGAGAAGAATTTTGAAAATATGCTTGGGAGAACCTTCTTCTCTTGGGAAGTCCCATACAAATAACCTCAGCTGAGAGGACAGCCCTGCAGGCCTGTTGGCTCCAAGGCCTTCAGCTGCTCTGCTCCTCCCGAAGGACCTTGCAGGAAACCCTGCTAGACTGACGTCGGAGGGCGGTAGCTGTAAGGCCTCTGCCTTCTGTGCAGTTTCAGTTCAGTCAGACATCTGATGTGTGTTGGAGAGGAGGCCTGGGTTCTGCTCCCAACATGGCGAATTGCTAACTACATGATTTGGTGGGAAGTCTTGATTTCCTTATCTGGGAGGAGGGAGGGAAGGGGAGTGGGCTAGACTAAAAAGTCTCCGAGGCCCCTGTGACCCTAGTCCTGCGGAAATAGAAGTGTTCTGGGATGTATATTTGTATCTACATGTCTATACACACTCGCACATATACATATGTATATATCTATTTATGTTCATTCTCTCTACATATATTTATATTCACATATATTTATATTCATTCTATTTATATATATATATATTATATATATATATATATACACATATATATATCTCAGCTTTGAAGCCCGATATTTCCAAAAGAAGCCTGACTCGTTAAGGAAGTGGTATGAATATAATCCTATTGTCACACACTTACTGTCTACACATGTCCTCATACAAGTGGGTTGGGGGAAGACTACAGTTGAACGTCATGCCCAGGGCCCGGGGTGGGGCGGGGCTGGGTTCTTGACTCCTCTGATGCTTAGTTCCATCTTGGATTTGGCAGGTACCACACGTTTTGACTCCCGTCTTCCAGGCCCTTGGCGAGGCCCTGGCATAAGCAGGAAGCTATGCAACAGTGGTGGCGCGGTGGAGACTGCGTGGGGGGCTGCAGGACCAGGCAAGGAGTCTGGCTGGACCGGCCTGACTCGGCTTGCTTCCAGACGACTTCGGTGTGGGGGGTGTTGCCACATCAGTCAGGACTCCTCCCTCTGTTGAGCGTGACAGAAACCCAGCTCACACTTGCCTACACACAAAGGGAGGTTTGGACTCTAGAAACTGGGAAAGACAGGGATGGAGTGGACCTCAGGCACAACTGGAGGCAGCCTCAGTGCAGTCAGCTCTCTCTCTGAGCGGTCACCACTATTTTCTACTACACACAGGATAACCTGGGACTAGGGGAGGGAAAGGCCCCGCTGCCCAGTTTAAATTATCCCAGCTGGTGACTGTGGAAGAGAAAGACCTCAAAGTATACAAGCTCCAGGGGAAGGCTGTGGTCAGCTGCCTTAGGCCACAGGTCCCCCTCTGGGACTGACATCATGTCCAGGCCAAGGGCAGAGGGGACTGACATGGGCAGTGAAGTCAAATCCTAAGGAATGGGCCATGTGGAGGAGCAGTTCTGTAAATGAGAAGTACTGTTATCAGATGCCATCGAGATCCTGTGGATGAGATCAAAACGTTAGCTATCCGCTAACGATCCAGTAGCAGTCAGTGTCCAATCAGGAGGGCAGAGAGAGTTTCGTATACAGAACTGAGGTTGAAATGCGGACACAGCACAGGTGAGGCAGGATGTGAAGGGGATTCTTAGCAGAGCAGGAAGGAAAGTCTCTGCTTTGTAAGTCCTGGGAGGTCCATCTTGGTCTCCAGACTCTTCCCTGCAGTCAGCAGGGTGACAGGGACTGCCAGGGTGGGCAGAAGCAGCAGCTGCAGAAAGCAGCTATTACTATTTCTGTGGCTGAGGGAGCAAAAGATAAAATTTAGAAATGTATTGGAGGGGCCCCGCAGACCTGACACTCAAACTTGAGGAGGGGGTCTCTGTTCACCGATGCTAGGGCCCTGAGCTCAGACAAGGGCCCACTGGCCTGGGACCCCGACCTCTGAGCAGGGGTCTGGGCCAGCTGCTGATAGCGTCTCTTGGGCCGCAGGGGGATGGAACAGGTTCAGCTAGAGTTGGAGAAGCTGCGAACTGCGTTCTGCTGCGGCTCCAGTTTGGCACTGCCTGCTGTTGGCTGGGAAGGGAAATAGCTGCTGGGACGGTGCTCCCGGAAACAGAAAGCCCACAGGAAGCGGACTGGGGCCAAGCAGGAAGTGGACAGGGAGCAAACGGGAAGAGCAAGTCCCTTCTCCTGCACCAGCCCAGCAGTGCCCCTCTTCCACCCCGGGCTGCAGAGCCTCCGCAGAGTTGGCTGGCAGCGTGGAGCTGCAGGCAAAAACAAAAAAAACCAAAAAAAAACAAGGCAGCAAAAGCTGTCATTTATCATTGTAGGCTTTACACTATTGAGCACTGGCCTAATCCCATTTCCCACATGACGCACACACATTTTTGGGTTCCTTACCCCACTGGGCCTATCGCCCTGCTGTCCTGCCCTGATGCAGCCGGAGGTGACAGCTGCAGGTGAGGCAGGGCTCTGTGGGATGGAGAGGGGCAGCACAGCGGGAGAGAAGGCAGGGAGGACGGGGGCTCTACACCAACCTAAGGAAGCAGCTCCAGCATCACCCGCTGGCGCCCAGCAGATGGGTGTGGAGCATAGACGTAATGACTGAAAAGCGGCCCCAGATGTCTTCCTGCAGACCTTCTGGTTGGTGCAGGAGTCTGTGGGACAGCCATCTCCCTCAGGAGGAGGCTGGGAACTTCTTGAGGTGAGGGACCTGCTGGCTTTGCTGTGCATCCTCCGCAGAGCCTGATAGCCTTCTCCACGCAGAGCAGGCCCTCGTAAGCAAGGTGCTATGCTGAAATGAGCTGCATGGCAGGAGCCTTTGTCAGGCAGGGTGTCCTGGCCAACTCTGCGGTCTTCCCTGCGCAGCCCTCAGAGTTCCTGTGTGTTTCCCTGGGGTGCGATTCCAGGCTCTCCCTAGAGTCCTGCATGGGGCCAGGGTGAGAGTGTTGAACACTGGACCTTGAACACCCTGGGGCAGGCTCTTTCCAGACCTGGCAGATGCACCCTAAACTCCCTTCTCATCGTCGTCCACTTTCCAATGAAGTCAACAGCAGGATCTCAGCTCCACCATTTATAAGCTGTGTGGCTTTGGGCAGGTTATTGGGCCATTCTGTGCCTCCGTTTACCCAGAATGCCCACTTCAGTCCCTTAATCCCTGCACCAGGAGACAGGAAGAGACTCTTGGTCCTCTTCATCCCATCCATTCCTCTCCCCTGCCCCCTGCTCCTTATTGGAATGAGATTTTAAGACAACGCATCATAATCATGGCTTGAAAGTCAGTCAGTATTAGCAAGGCAGATATCTGTTTAGCTCGAAAAAGAGGAAAGATCCAGGTCAGCTGGGACTTGCTGAGCAGAGCTCACGGACAGCTGCAGGTGAAGCAGGGCTCTCCGGTACAGAGACGGGGAGCAAAGCGGGAGAGAAGGTGAGGAGGACAGGGACTCTGCGCTAACCTGAAGGAAGAAGGAGATCAGGTGGGTCCCATGCCCTGGGCTCCTGTGAATTCCAGAGCAGCTGAGCATTTAAACAGGAATCCTCAGGAGAAGGCTGGAGCCCCCCAGCCTCTGGCTGCATCAGGGCAGGACAGTGGGGTGATAGGCCCAGTGGGGTAAGGAACCTGAAAATGTTTATGCACCATGTGGGAAATGAGATTAGACCAGTGCTCAATAGAATAAAGGCTCCAATGATAAATGGTAGCTTTTGCTGCATCATGGCCATATCACAGTCTGTCCCGCCCTAAAGGTTTTTGTACACGTTTTTCTCCCTCCTCAATCTCAAGTTCTTTCAAGGCAGGGACTGGATCTGAGTTTTCTCTGATGGTGTCTAGAGAATATGTAGGGTGTACTGGGGGACCACAAGTATGAGTGAGTGTTTGGAGGGGCTTCTGGCAGCGTGGCCTAGGCTACTGCAGAGCCACAGGTCTGTGAACTAAAGCACTGGTGTGAGCAGTGGCAGATGTGACGTTTCCCAGCCAGGACCCCTGGCAGGCAGGCAGAGGGGATCAAAGCATAGGGGCCTCGTTTTCAGCCAGAGAAGAGATTAACGAAGAGCCCAGTGTCCCAAAGGGAGGCTCATTGGGTTCTGAAGAGTGATGAGTGTTCCTGGGCCCACTTGGCATGCTCCTGCCCTCTGAGCCCTGCTTCCTCAAGAATTTAATTTAATTTCCCTTTGCTGAACGCAGCTCTCGGGGGGAGGAGTGATTTGGGCTGTTTGGGCTGTTTTGTTTTCCTCCCTCTTTCTCTTCCCTCTTTCCTCCTTTTCTACTCCTGTGGGAAGATGCCAGTGCTTGGCAACTTTTAGAACTGGCTGGTTGGGGTGGCCAGACCAGCTTTCTCTGAGCAGGCCCTGAGCACAGAAAGCCCTCCATCTGCTCAGCAACCCGGACGTCTGCCTTGCTCAGTCCCTGTGGAGAGGTTTGCTGGGGCTGCCTTTCCTTGGAATTGGTGAGTGGGGTCTGGCAGGTGGAGAGATACCTGACCCCAGGCTTCTAATGTTTTTGTCTGGGGTCCTGACATACAGCAGAGATTGGACATACCTCCTCTTCTTCCCTGATTGATAACCGTCCCTGCTGGGCCTTCCAACTTGAAAGATGGGACCACGGTACTTGTAGAGAAGGATAGCTCTGGAGTTGGCCTGCCTGTGTCTCAGTCCCAACTTTGTGTCACCCTGGGCAAGTCATTTAACCTCTTCAAGCCTCAGTTTTTGCTCCTGTGAATTAATTACCCCAAAGAGGTATTATGAGGCTTACATGGGACAACCAGGGTGAAAGTTCAGCACAGGGCCTGGGATATGGTAAGCATGGTGTAAGGATGATAAGCTTTTATTAGTAGGAGAGCATGTTAGTTTCTCGTGGCTGTTTTCACAAATTATCATAAATGGAGTGGCTTAGCAGAAACTTATTCTCTCCCAGTTCTGGAGCTCAGAAGTCCACAATCATAGACAGCTGCACTCCTCTGAAAGCTTTAGGGGATAATCTGTTTCTTATTTCTTCATTTCTGGTGGCTGCTGGCATTCCTTGGTTTGTGGTCTTATCATGCCAATCTTCAAGGCCAGTATCTTCAAATTTCTCCTTGATCCCTCTTTACATGGCCTTCTCATCTGTGTGTGTGGTCAGATCTCCCTCTGCCTCACTCTTATAAGGATAAATGTGCATGCGTTTAGGCCCTATCCAGATAACGCTCCATCCCAAGATCCTTCATTTAATCACATCTGCAAAGACCCCTTTGTTTTGCCATACAGTACAAAATTCACAGATCACAAGGATTACAATATTGATTTTGAGGCAGGGGCAGGGGTCATTTTTTAGCCTACCAAAGATGGAGCAAAGAAAGAGTGAGGGGGAGAGACTTGAGTGCCTTTGGTCACTGTCTTAGGAAAGGCTCCCTAGTAGCAGACACTGGGATGAGGTTTGCTGTGGACAGGGTTTATTAGGGAAGCACTTCCAGGAGAAACTGGCATGAAATGGGAGAAGCAGGTCAGAGAAGGGGAAGAAACTCAGTATGGTGAGATTTGAAGTCCCAGCTTGCTCTGGTTTGAATGTGTCCTCCAAAAGTTCATGTGTTAGCACCTTATTTGCCAATGTAACAGTATTAAGATGTGGGGCCTTTAAGAGGTGATTTGATCACAAGAATGGAGCCCTCAGGAAGGGATTACTGCCATTACCATGGGAGTGAATTAGTTCTCTAGGGAGTGAGTTATTTCCCATGAGAGTGGGTTGTTATAAAATGAGGTTCAGCTCAGTCTTGCAGTCTTTTTCATACGTGCTTGCTTGTTCTCTCGCTGTATAATTTCCCATAACTTTCCCAGTATTATGAGCAAGAAAATCCTCGCCAGGTGCTGACGCCATGCCCTTGGACTTTCCAGCTTCCAAGACCATGAGCCAAATAACCTTTTGGTCTTTATAAATTACCCAGTATCAGGTATTGCATTAAAGCAACAGAAAATGGACTAAATCACAGCGTTATATTAATCTCACAGAGAGCTTTAAAAAAGGAAATTCACTGATGAAATTGAAACTCACTTTTATCACTACTTATTCCTGTTTCCCTCCTTCCCTTTCCAGAGGAAATTATTGTCATAAATTTGGTATATGCCTTCTTGTCCACTTAAAAAATGCTTATAATATATATTTGTGTCCCTAAGCATGTATTGTCTTCTGCATTTAAAAAATTTATGTAATAAATGCATATAATAAATAATATCTTATTTTTTATATCTATATATATCTGTCACTTTGATTTTTTTACTCAGTACAGGGTTTGGAAGATCTGCTCATGTCAAGATATACAGATAGACTTCATTGCTTTTCACTTTGCTAATTAATATATACCACTTTCACTTTAGATGAAAATTTAGGTTTAAAAATGTTTTTATTATTACAAGGCTGAGGTGTCTCCTCACCCTCATAGAAAAGTTTCTCTAGGGTTGATGCCTTGGGGGAACTTTTTTGATCATAAAATGTGTGCATTTTTCAAGTTTAATAATAGCTGCAAAGCTGTTCCCCAAATGGCTGTGCTAATTTATCCCCCGTCAGCAATGTTTCTGAAAGTTCCCATTTTCCTCATATTTTCACAAAGATTAGTATTTTCAGACTTTTAATTTTTTTCTAAAACATGGAATTGACATGATATGAGATGGTTTCAACCTGTCTTCTAGGAGTGCTTGAGAATTGAATACTTTGAGCTGAGCATCTTTTCAGGTATTCATTGACCACTTGGGTTTCCTCTTCTGTAAATTACCCCTTTAAATCTCTTACCCTTTTTCTACTGGGGCAAGTGCCTTTTTCTTATTGAGTTGTAGAAGGTCTTTCTGTATTCTGGAGACTACCTTTCTGCTATTTCATATTGTAAACAACTCCTAATCTGTCATTTTTTGTCACAAAGTATTTTGATTTTGATATAGTCAAATCTATGAATTTTAAATGGTTTGTTCTTCTTATATCTTGAAAACTTTCTATTACCTGGCATCATAAAGATACTATCTTTTTTTTCTAATAGCTTAACAGTTATATTTTTAATATATAGGTTTTAGCCAAACTGGAATTTATTTTTGTGCATGCTATGAGATAAAAACCTGATTTTACTCTTTTATATGAAAAGCCATTGTCCCAACACCATATATATCTATATATTTGTAGTCTCTAAGCTCTCTGGTCTATTAATTTGGTCTATTTTTATTACTCTATAAATATCACCCTAGTTTTATTAGTATAGCTTTATAAGAATTGCTTATATCTTACTGGTTAAGCCATGTTCCCTAACCTCTCACTGTTCTTTAGAATTGCCTCAAATTTTCTTGATGGGATAGATGAGATGAAACCTAGAAATCCTGCAGCCATTTTTCTCCCAAAGGGAAGCCAGCCTATAAATAAAGCTGTTACTGTGGAAGGGAGAGCGGAGATGGGAAGACACTGGGTCCTTAATGAGATGTTGCTGAATCCAGCTACTCTGAAGCTGATCCTGCCTCTGCCATGTCTGTTTATCTAAGCTAAGAAATCTACTTTATTATTAACCAATTTAGTTGATTCTTCTGTAACCCGTAACCAAAGCTTTCTAACGGATAACACCTGATATATCTTCTTATGTCTATTTTCAAGCTCTGTCTTTATGTTTAGTGTGTTTCTTATAGACTGCATAATCTGGACATTTGACGTGTACTCCAAGTGTACTCTTTTAATAGGAAAAGTTAATCCATTTATGATCTGTGTGAGGACTGTGATTATGTGGATTTTTGTCTATCTTATTTTGCTTTCTTCTTGTATCATTTCTTTGCCTTTCCCACTCTTTTTCTGTGGCTTTCTGTGAGACTGATTAGATTTTCTTCCCTCTTTTGCCCTCTATTGATTTGAAAATTATGCACATGTTTCTGGTCTTTCACTATTTTCCTAAAGCTTATAATATGCATACTTCACTTTGTATTTTTTGATCAAAGCCTGAAGTTAATCAACATTTTTATTCTTCTCCTGAATAAAAATAGAAATTTTATACACTCTAAATTTCTTACTTACTACTTTTCCCTGCTCATATTTTTACGATTTCTGTTATTTTAATTCCTCATGTTTTCCAATCTCCCAGATTGATGATGATGATGATGATGATGATGATGTAATGGTGATAATGATGATTCAAGGCTTATTTAGATCTTACTAACTTCTTTGTATACACTTATTGTTATGGATTGAATTGTGTTTCTTTAAAATTCATATGTTGAACTCCCAGTACCTCAGAATGTAACCGTATTTGGAAATAGAGTCTTTAAAATAAAGATGTAATTAAATTACAGTGAGGTGTTTAGAATGGGCCTTAATCCAGTATGATGGATGTCCTTATAAGAAGAAAAAATCTGGACACAGACATGTGTGTGCACAGAGAGGAAAGGCCGTGTGAGGACAGAGCAAGAACATAGGTGTCTGCACGGCGGTGAGAGTCCTCAGAAACCAGACATGCTGACACCTTGACCCTGGGCATCCAACCTCCAGAACTGGAGAAAATAACTGTCTGTAGTTGAAGCCACTCACTCTGTGCTATTTTGTTATGGCAACCCTAGCACATTAATACACTTGCTTTTTTTTTTTTTTTTAAGTCATGCTTTTCTTCTGGGCTCACTTCCTGCTTCCCCTCTGAATTGTTTACTAGTTCAGGTTCTTTCAGAGGGGATCTCTGGGCCTTAAACTATCTTGATATATCTAAACAAGTATTTATTTCACCTCTTTCTAACTGATCCACCTGGCATATCTTGAATGCCAGTTTAGTTGAATATAGAATTCGAGGAGTGAGTCACAGTCCCTGGGTAATGTGGACTTAGCAAACCCCATTGCACCAAATTCTACCTCTCTGAGGAATGATTCTCTTTAGTCATTTCTTCAAAGGACATGCTAAAATAAGAGCTTCTTCACAGGTACGTTGACCTCCTAAGTGCAGACAGATTGGAAGAGAAGGAGAGGACTGTTCTACACTGTGACCCCCTTGGAAGATATTTTTTCTTAGCGTATTGAAGATATACATCTGTGTCTTACGATATCTCTGTTGATGAAGGAAACTCTGCTGTTAACCTGATAGCCATTCTTTCGTAGGTAATCTCTCTCCACTAAATTAGTTTTTACCATTTTTTTCTTTGTAGATATGAATTTATATCTATTTATGCTGGTTCAGGCTCAGTGTGCTTATTCAACGTGGGACCATAGGCCTTTCCTAATCGCTGAAAGTAAATTTCTGCCATCATGTGATTCAATATCGCCTCTTTCCTCATCTCTGTTTTTTCACGCTCCTATTCGGCATGAGTCTCTCCCCCAGATCTCTTAACTCCTCTCTCAGTTTTTATATCTCTTTATATCTCTGTGATTTCCTTTGCTCTGTCATCCTACTCATTAATTCCTCCCTCAGTTGTCTAGTGATGGTTTAACTTGACCAATTAATTTTTAAAAACCAATGATTATATTATTCATTTCTGTAATTGTCTCCTACGATATTCTGTTTTTGTCTTATCAGCCTATTTTTTTCCTTCTTCTCTTTTTTTTTTTTAAGACGGAGTCTTCCTCTGTTACCCAGGCCAGAGTGCAGTGGTATGATCTTGACTCACTGCAACCTCTGCCTCCCAGGTTCAAGTGATTCTCCTGCCTCAGCCTCCCGAGTAGCTGAGATTACAGGCGCCTGCCACTACGCCTGGCTAATTTTTTGTATTTTTAGTAGAGACAGGGTTTCACCATGTCAGCCAGGCTGGTCTCGAACTCCTGACCTCAAGTGATCTGCCTGCCTCTGCCTCCCAAAATGCTGGGATTACAGGGATGAGACACCACGCCCGGCTCTTAGCAGTCTATTCTTTCTTTAATTTCTTCGAATACTTCAAGCATAGCAATTTTAAAGTCCATTTAGACTTCTGTACAATTTTTTGTTTCTGACCTGCTTCCTGGTTGAATATGCTGGTTACTGCTCAGAGCTTTGGATTTCTTTGCGTGCTTTGTAATTATGCGGGTGAGGCTGTCTTCTGCATATGCCTGGATTGCAGAGATGTTTCTCTGGAATGATACTGTGTTTGCATCTACCGTCTCTAAAGGGTAAACAGTTTTTAGATGTTTTTGTGAGTTTCTAGGCTCGGGACATCTCACCATGCTGGTAGCCATGAGAATACCTGTCCATATCTTGTGTCACGCAGCCTAGAGGTTCAGATATTTTATAGGTGACTATTTCCCTCACAGCCCAAGGTAAGTGACCCACTTTTGTGCCTAATGTTCAGGCCAGCAAGCAGTTTTTCTAATCCCTGTTTCTAAACAGGAGATCCCTTTCCTGACTCCTGGTTTTATTTGGGGAACTCAGTTCTAGTATCCCTGCTGTTGGCAAGGCTGTGGCCCTCGGTATCCCTTCCTAGGCAAGAACGAACGCTGCAGCCTTTCTAAACACCGTATGACTCCATTTCTGTGGAATTCTGGAAAAAGCAAAAATATGAGGGCAAAAAATGATCAGTAGCTTCCAGGGGAGAGGGAAGAGATTGACTACAAAGAACAGAAAGGCATTTGTGGCGTGATGGAACTGTTTCGTGTCTTGATGGGGGCAGTAGTTCTATGACTGTATTCATTTGTCAGAACTCACGGTATTATA
Source organism: Cacajao melanocephalus (assembly GCA_963573385.1). Taxonomy (NCBI): domain Eukaryota; kingdom Metazoa; phylum Chordata; class Mammalia; order Primates; family Pitheciidae; genus Cacajao; species Cacajao melanocephalus. The sequence continues at coordinate 106,461 of CAUYLG010026861.1, forward strand.
TCCTAAAAAGGATGAATTCTACTGTATATAAATTATATCTTAACCTGATTTTTAAAAGATGCAAGAAAATAAGCTGTCTCTATAGCTCAATATGATTTCTGATAACTTGAAAAATAAACACGGTCTCTAAGGCATACACAGGGTGCAGTTCAACTCTGATTACCTCTGTGAGTCTCCTCCTTATTTGAGCGTCCACAGATACTTTTCTAGCTTCTGAGCTTGGTTATAGGTTTTGAAATTTAATTTTCTGTACTTTACCTAGAATTTCTGTGTGTTTGGAGCAGGAGACCGGCCATGTCAGCTCAGACCACTACCTTGACTGCAAGCCAGGCCATTGGCACTGCTGGGCATCATGGCTCTGATGGGCCTTGGGACTCTGGAAATGATTGTGCATTTTCCAAACAAGCAGCAGACAGTGTTCGGGGTGACAGGAACTGCCTTTCTTTCCTCATCTAGATGCTGAGTCTTTTATCCTCTTCCCCTCTTCCAGATGTTTCCTTTGGAAGCACCTCCCCAACCTAGGGTTCCACTTCATGTCCCTGAAGCGCAGTCTGCCCCAGTGGCTGGATCCTCCCTGTGGCTGCTGAGGACTGGATTGGCCCAGAGCATTGTGTGGATGCAGTTGGCGCTGCCTCCACCATGAGCGAACCCCTAGGACGTGACTTGGCGTCCGGGAAGGAATCCGCTGGCATCTACTTCCAGTGCATGCTGGTTGCCCAATGATTTGGGTAAATAATGACATTGCATTTGGCTGTATCACTGGAAACAGGCCAACTCCGAGAGGTTGCACTGCTTCTGCCTTAATTATCTGCATTGGGTGTTGAAGGGATCTGAAGCTACTGAAACCAAAATGGGTTAATTTGAGTGAAGTAGTTAAGAAGTTACAAATCCTTCTCTATATTATTTTCTCACAAACTTAAGAGCATGTTAAAAACTTTAGAGCAATACAGTACGTTTGTAAAACATACCCACACAGAGATGTGTGTTTGTGTGTGTGTGTGTGTGTGTGTGTGTGTATC
>CAUYLG010026862.1:0-19571 GCA_963573385.1 Cacajao melanocephalus
AATTTTTATTGTATTTTAGGTTTTGGGGTACATGTGAAGAACACGCAAGATTGTTGCATAGGTACACACGTGGCAGTGTGATTTGCTGCTTTCCTCCCCTTCACCTATATCTGGCCTGTAGTTTTCTTTTGTAGTTGTATCTCTGACAGGTTTTGGTATTAGGATGATGCTGGCTTCAAAGAATGAGTTAGGGAGAAGTCCCTGATAAATCATTTCAGTAGAAATTATACCAGCTCTTCTTTGTGCAACTGCTAGAATTCAGCTGTGAATCTGCCTGGTCTTGGGCTTTTTCTGGTTGGTAGGGTTTCTATTACTGATTCATTTTCAGAACTCACTATTGGTCTGTTCAAGAATTCAACTTTTTTCTGGTTCAGTGTTGGAAGGTTTATATTTCTAGGAATTTATCTATTTCTTCTAGGATTTCTAGCTTGTATGCATAGAGGTGTTCATAGTAGTTTCGGAGGGTTTTTGTGTTTCTGTGAGGTCGATGGTAATGTCCCCTTTGTCATTTCTGATTGTGTTTATTGGGATCTTCTCTTTATTAGTCTAGCCAGCAGTCTATTTATCATATGCATTCTTTCAGAGAACTATTGGACTTGTGGATATTTTGTACAGTTTTTGTGCCTCAATTTCCTTCAGTTCAGCTCTAACTTTGGTTATTTCTTGTCTTTTTGCTAGCTGTGGGGTCAGTTTGAGCTTATTTCTTTAGTTCCTCTAGGTATGATGTTAATTTGAAATCTTTATAATTTTTGATGTGGCTTTTTAACACTATAAACTTCCTTCTTAACACTGCTTTAGTTGTGTCCAAAAGATTCTGGTATGTTGTATATTTGTTCTCACTAGTTTTAAAGAATTTTTTAATTCCTGCCTTAATTTCATTGTTTACTCAAAAGTCATTCAGGAACAGGTAGCTTAATTTCTATATAACTATATGGTGTGGAGCAACTTTCTTAGTATTTATTTCTATTTTTATTGCACTGTGATCTCAGGGTATGGTTGGTATACATTTCTTTAAAATTTGCTAAGGGTTGTTTTATGCCAATTATAAGGCTGATTTCAGAGTATGTGTTATATGCAGATAAGAAGAATGCATATTCTGTTGTTTTGGTGTAGAGAGTTCTGTAGATATATATTAGGCTCATTTGGTCAAGTGTCAAGTTCAGGTCCTGAATATCTTTGTTAGTTTTCTGCCTCAGTGATCTGTCTAATACTGTCAGTATACATAGAGGTGTTCATAGTAGTTTCGGAGGGTTTTTGTGTTTCTGTGAGGTCGATGGTAATGTCAGTAGGGTGCTGAAGTCACTCATTATTATTGCATTGTTATCTAAGTCACTTCATAGTCCTCTAAGAACTAGCTTTATAAATCTGGGTGCTCCTGTGTTGGATACACATATGCTTAGACAGTTAGGTCTTCTTGTTGAATTGAATCCTTTCCCAATATGTATTGCCATTATTTGTCTTTTTTTATCTTTGTTGGTTGAAATCTGTTTTGTGTGAAACAAGAATAATAAATCCTGCTTTTTTTGTTGTTGTTTTCTATTTGCTTGGTAGATTTCTCTCTATTCTTTTACTTTGAGCCTATGGAATTCACTGCATATGAGATGGATCTCTCAAAGATATTATACCACTAGGTCTTGTTCTTTATGCAACTTTTCGCTCGGTGTTTTTTAACTGGGGTATTAATGAATTTACACTCAAGATTAATATTGATATGTGCAGACCTGATCCTGTCGTTTTGTTGTTAGCTGATAATTATGCATACCTGCTTGTGTGGTTTGCTTTATAGTGTCACTGGTCTACTTAAGTGTGTTTTTGTGGTGGCTGGTATTGGTCTTTCATTTCTGTATTTAGGAGTCCCTACAGGGTCTGCTATAAGACAGGTCTGTTGGTAGCAAATTCTCTTAGTATTTGCTTGTCTGAAAATAATTTTATTTTTTCTCTATTTATAAAGCTTACTTTGGCTGAATAAAGAATTCTTGGTTGCAATTTCTTTTCTTTAAGAATGCTGAATATAGACACTCCAATCTTTCCTGTCTTGAGAGTTTCTGCTGAATGGTCCACTGTTAGCCTAATGGGGCCCTCTTTGTAAGTGACCTACCTCTTCTCTGTAGTTGCCATGAACATTTTTTTCTTTCATTTCAGCCTTGGAGAACCTGATGACTCTGTGTCTTGAGGATGGTCATTTTGTATAGTATCTGAAGGGTTTCTTTGCTTTTCCTAAATTTGAACGTTGTCTTTCCTAATGAGGTTGGGGATATACTTTATGGACAATATCCTCAAATATGTTTTTCAAGTTGCTTGCTTTCCCTCCCTCTCTTTCAGGGATGTTAATGAGACATAGATTTGGTCTGTTTATGTACTTCTGTATTTCTTGGAGGTTTTGTTTATTCTTTCATCTTCTTAATTTATTTTTTGTCTGACTTATTTCAAAGAACCGGTCTTCAAGCTCTGAGATTCTGTCCTCAGCTTGGGTGATTCTGCTGTTTACACTTGACACTGTAATTCTGAAATTCTTGAAATGAGTGTTTCAGCTTTATCAGATCAGTTTGGCTCTTTCATAAAATGGCCATTTTGTCTTTCATCTCCTGTATACTTTTCTTCTATTCCTTATAATCTTTGGATTGGGTTTTTACTTTCTCTTGAATCTCAATGGTCTTCATTTCTATCCATACTATGAGCTCTATTTCTGCCATTTCAACCATTTCAGGCTGGCTAAGAACCATTGCTGGGGAACTAGTGTAGTTGTTTGGAGGTAAGAAAACACTCTGCTTTTTGAGTTGCCAGAGTTCTTGCTCTTGTTCTTTCTCATCTGTGTGGACTGATGTTCCTTCAGTCTTTGAAGTTGCTGTCGTTTTGTCCTTTGGATGGTTTTGTTTCGTTTTGCTTTGTTTACATTTTATCTTTTTTTGGTGCACTTGGGATTTTTTTGTGGTATATGGTGGGTTCAGTCAACTGGCTTTGATTGTAGAAGATTTTAGAGGGCCAAAGCTCAGCTCTGTATTCCTAGGATACATCCTTTAACTCTGAGAGGTTGGTATTAAGCCCTCAGCTTTGCTATCCAGCCCCTTGAGGTTAGGAACCTGCTGCACTGGGGCAGCCAGCAGGGAGGGTGAGGCAGGCAGAGTGGTGTTTCCAGACCACTGGCCCTGGCACTCTGATGAGTGGTGCCAGTCAAAGCAAAGCACTTTGTTGGTGTGTGAGTAGTGGCAGCACAGCAGGGTACCCATGTCAGCTGGGCTCGGGTACTAATGGGATGTAGCTGTCACATTCCTGCTTGCTTACACAGGTGGTGGTGGTGGAGGCAGGGGTGGGGCACTGGCAGGCACCAGGCTACCAGTTTCAGTGCACGCCTTTGCAGTGGTGGTGCTGATGGTGCAGGGGAACATAATTCTTTTGAAAAAGAATTTTCACAGAAAATCCTTCACTTACTCCAGTATCTGCCAGCCACTACAGACAAGAATACCTCTTAAAGTTACATCATCCAAATTATTGTTAGTATTGAAAAGAAGCCCCTTTCCCTTTCTCTTGAAGTGGAATCAGAAACATCCACATACATACTGCACATGTGCATCAATTGTTGTAAGCTTATTATGTCTCCCTATCACCCTCAAACTCTTGAGATTCAATAATTGGAATTTATTTATAGCTTATAGATGTACTTATTCTTCATTTTCATCATCTTTCTTTGAGACATTTCAGCTCTCTATGTCTCACTCCAGATTCTTAAAACTTGGAAGAAATGCTCCTCGTTGAAGAGAGAAACTCAGTCCCCCAAAAACAAAAGCAGCCAAACATCTAGAACTAACACTGACTTTGGTAGGGTGTGCAGAAGGAGATGACACCTAATGAGACAGAGAGAGACGCAGTCTAAAATCTGTCTTTCAACGCAAATACTTAATTTTTAGCTTTGGCAGCCTATTTGTACTATGTCACACCAATACAGTCATAGAAATTGAAGCTGAAATTAATCTGTTTCCTCTCAGCTCTGAGTCTGTCCCTTTCTAATCTTGTATAAGTAATCTTTGATTCAAAGCTCCTGTTATTCATGATGCTGTATCCTAGGAAATACACTCGTTGCTTACAGCAAATGTGTTCTAAACAGTTTTGCAGTGTCGAATCAAACCACTCAGTAAAGATGAGATTCATTAGAGGTGGAAAAGGACTACACATATTGAAACCTCCTGCATGTCAGGCTCTAATTTAGACTTGTTTTCTTATTTAACATACATAAATACACACACACACACACACACACACACACACACACACACAGAGTTTGGCTGTGTCCCCACCCAAATCTCATGTTGAATTATAATCCCCATAATCCCCAGAGGGAGGGACCCACTGGGAGGTGATTAGATTATGGGGTGTTTTCCCCCATGCTGTTCTCATGATAGTGAGTTCTCAAGAGATCTGATAGTCTTATAAGTGTTCAGCAGCTCCTCCTGCACATGCTCTCTCATGCCTGCTGGCATGTAAGACATGCCTTCTTCCCCTTCCACCATGAGTGTAAATCTCCTGAGGCCTCCCCAGCCATCTGGAACTGAGTCAATTAAACCTCTTTTCTTTATAAACTCCCCAGTCTCAGGTAGTATCTTTATAGCACTGTGAAAACAGACTAATATAGTAACGTCAAATAGATAAGAGTGCTATTTAAAAAAATAAGTAAACTGGGCTCAGAGAATTTAAGCAGTATCTCCTGGGGATACAACTATCAAGAGGTTGATCTAGAAAACTAGTGCAAGTCATACTGACTCCAAAATCAATGATTTGGGGAAGGAATGAAATAGTAAGGAAGTATAAAGAATATATCCAGGCCTTTACCAGGATATTCCAACTGAAATATACATTCAATGTAGTGACCACTTTGCAGTAGGTTAAAGAAATAGAAAGTGTTATGAACGTGTTGAGAAAGACAGCCAGTCCTGAGAGCCACAGCTTTCCCAAGATGTGAATAGAAGGCAGGCATATTTTCAGAACGGAATTACCATCAAGCTGAGAACTGTCTTCAGTAGGCAGGTAAGAGCTTCATGCAGTTCCCTGTCCTCTTGCCCTGGCAATCACATCCCATCTGCAGATAGCCTAAGTAAATCCATCCCACAAATTATGAGAAGAAATGAGGCTTTGTGAATGACTCTGCTTTGCTCTTCTCCATGTGCCTAATGCAGCGGTCCCCAAGATCTAGTCAGCAGCTATCATTCACTTAAAGTGGCTTTTATCTTGGTAATCTCATGTAATAGGATTTTGCATGTACAATGTTAATAAAATGCTGAGTCTCAAAAGGAGATGAAGTGAAGTAATATTCTTTTTAATTCAAAAGCCTTGCTACACATCTGTGCTTTACAATTATTTGTCTAAAACAAATTGACTCATCGGTTAATTTCCTTAACTAAAGTAGTATATAAATTAAAATATCAGTTATTAAAGAATAATGCCATCAGAGTTATGGATTTAGCCATTTTAGTGACTCAAAATGGATCTTTTCCTTGAAAAATATCAATAGATAAAACAATAACTAACACAGTTAATAACAATTAATGCATAAGGTCAGAGACCAAATCACTTTTAGCCCCATTATGAGCATTGCCTCATTACTAGTTTGGTTTTGACCTTTTTAATATGGATGTCAGAGGGCACAAGGGCATACCATGTCACTTTAAAACATAATTCTTCATGCCTAAATTGTTCTTCACCACGCAATGGAAGAAAAGCAATAAACTCTATATTCCAATCACTTTTGCTAGTAGTTTTTATAAAAGAAGCTCACAGATATGTCTCTGTTTTTTTGCATTGGTTTTGTTTTTATCAAATCTTTGATTTAAACTATGTTAGACTACGCTGAAAGAAAAGCAACAGTATAAGGTTAAGTTTTCAGGGGTAACAGATGCTTATAAATAAAATAGTCCCTAACATAAAAGAGACAATGTGAAGTCATCTCAAGAAAAGATATAATGGCTATATTACAAAGAAGACAAATAGGCGTTAAATTAAGTGACACGCCTTGGAAAAGAAAAGAGAGCCAAAGAGCAAAGTATTAGAGAGGGGCTAAAATAGGGAAATGTTCAGGCAGTCCTGAGCCCTCATTTTCTCTTCCAGGGCTCAGCAGAAGTACCACAGAATAACACTGGAAATGTGAGAATAGGATCTCCTAGGAAAATGAGAACATAATTTTCTTCCTGCATGAGAAGTCACTAATAACTATCATTCATATACCTCTTGCAGTTAAAAACACACACACACTCACACACACACACACACACACACATATATACACAATCCTCATTAAGAAATTAATATAATTATCATCCCTATTTAAAAAATGAGAAGTCCAGTTATTAGTGATCAATTTATTTGCACAATTAAAATCTGGCTTGAGTAAGAATTAAAATCTGACTTGAGCTCTGGTCTGCTGATACCAAATATGTTTTGTTTTGTTTTGTTTTTCCATTATACCAGGTTATTCTTAATTAGCAACTGTTTGTGTGGCAAGAGACAGAACAAAAGTGATTGCTTTTTCTGCCTTTCCCCTGCTAAAGAGTAAGGATACTTTTGCTGGAACAGATTCAAGATGCTCCCCAGAAATGCAGAGGAGAAAGAAAGCCTTAAGATTCCCAGAGGTTATAAAGATCTACATGATAAAAAGCAAAGTTTAGGGGCTATGGGAGGGAGGCAGGAGCTCTATTGGCTCAGCTCAGAAGGCAATATGAGGGTGACAAAGGATTATTTTCCTACTGTAAGAGTGTCTGAAATAAATTCTGCATAAATTTTAGGAGTGGCATTGAGTATTAATGTAATACTCCATTTTTTAAAATAGATGTTGCCATACTTTTGGAATATACTACATATGTATGTAATATATATATTTCCAAAATGAAATATATGTATTCTATTTTGCTTACTGAACTGCTATTACTTTGGCTCCATACTAAGATTAGACCACATGGACTCTAGGCTTATGTGGGTTTCATTTGTGTAATATATCTTTTAAATATTCTGGTAGTAATGGTAGTAATGGTAAATGTAAAAGCCAATACTAGAAAATTTTATCAAATAATAAAGTTAAAACAGAAATTGTGCAAATATACAGTAAACCAAAGCCTCCAGTCTTTTTTTCCCCTGAACCACTTCTGCCATTGGTCAAAATGGGCAACGTTTTGTTCCTTGATGGTACTCCAGACTTTTCTGGGATCATATCTTTGCTCCAGTATTTCTTTAGGAATGGCTTCTTGTGCTTTTCCAGATGAGCACAATGCATCTTAATTTATAGAGCTCTTCTTTAAATAAGAGCTCCTTATATATGCACGTGTTCATTTTGCATGAATTCATTGTATTGTGGGGGATACATAAACTAAGAGACAGAAACTTAAAGGGAGTTTACTCCCTATTTGGAGATGCTATATGGAAATGGAGAGTAGGGAAGAGCCATATCCATCTCAAAGTAACCTACATAAGGTAGAAATTATAAGACACTTTGGATACATGAATCTTCTTTAGGTGTTTTGATCACTTCTACTGAGTGTAAGGCAGCTGGAAAGATGATTCAAGGGCTCATTAGCTGATTGTCAAAGCAAAATCATTCCTAGCTTTAGCCATTTGAAAATCAAGCAGAGGAACTGGGAAGATTGCCCAGCAGGCAGCAAGGAGATGTTTCTACCATGATACCATGAAACAGATTTGAATATCACAAATTTCATTACAGTATTCATTTCTCAGCCTCCTACTAACCATAGACATTGAAAGAATTGGTCTTGTTTGTAACTCTACTAAGATAAGGTCCTGAAATTAGTCAAGCAATCAAATGAAGTTTCCTACATACTTAGTTTATGCCAAGCCAACAGTTAAACAACTCAGGGTAGCAAACTGAAAAGGCTACTCCCCAACAAAGAAAAGCATGGAGCACAAACAGTGTAGTCACCCACTAGGGACAACAGAAAGAAGCTCTCTTATTCCCTCAATGAGTTCAGTGAATTCTCACCCAGTGTTATGCCATACTCTCTAGGTTTTATTTTCTTTGGCTCATGTTGGACTCTACGGATCTCTAAGTAACAGACAAGTGTAATAATCTCCTTCTTAAGATACTTTAAATACAGAGCCACCTCTTTGATTCCAAAAGAAAGGTAAAATTCCTTTTAGATAATGGTAGAAGTTCAGGTAAGGTCATATCACTGAGTACACTAAAAATACAATGATATACAAGGAATATAGGAAGAGAATCTAGAAAATTTTGAATAAGCAATAAGCACTCTGGTGAAGAAAAATCAAACCTCTATAAATACAACTAGTTCCAGGAAAGCTATAATATAAATATTGAACAAATTTAGATTCAAGACTACATTTTTAACATGTTTAACTATATTGCTTACAATTAAAATATGGTTGGTATTCTATTGGTATATTAAGAGTTTAACGTGATTGTCCAATTTAGAAAAAGCGCAGATATATTACAGACATTACTTTTCTTGTTTTCTTAATGCTGTCACCTACTTCTATATTAAACTGTTCAACTGGTGTCTAATATTTGTCCTCCATCCCCCCAGTTTCTGGCCTCTGAACAGCAGCAAACTGAGTTATGAGACATTCAGTGTCTTCTTTTCTCTCTGGCCAACCCCTAGTAAACCACGGCTTGTCAGTTTAAATGAGAAGATACAAGTAACAGGTAAAGAAATGTATCAACTTAATTTTTATCCCTGAACATTTAAGCTAAAGGGATTAAAGTTTCTACCAGCAAGTGCCTTTTGTAACTAGAAACCTAGATACTTGAAAAAGTAAAATAAAATTTGGCCACATAAAAAATGTCCCTTTTAAAGTTGTGTTATAAGTAATTTGTAATCATTTGGGACTGTAAGTTTCATGCTGCTATGTGCCTGACAGAAGACAAAAAAGGTAATATTTCAAAAAAATTAATAGTGTTATTTCTACATGGTAAGGTAATGTCATATACATCTACATATTTAAAATGAATAAGTATAATTTTAAAATCAGGGTGAAAACACAGTAAGACACTTTGAGAACATATTGTCCTTGCATAAAAGACTTACATAAATTTTGTCTTGGTACAACAGTTCCAACAAAGTACAACTAAAACTCTACTGGATTCTAAAAGTGTATGTTCCTTTTGAATTTAATATCTAGGATTTGTGACAGGATATACTTGAAGCAGTAAAAAACAGCACCATTTTACCTTTGAGATACAAAGTAGGTTTTCTCCACAGATGAAATGAATATAATAAAAGCCAAATGTTTTAACAGATGAGTAGAGTGTTCATGATTGAAAAAAAAAAAAAACAAGAACTCAAAGTCATCTTCAAAGCAAGTAGTTTCCAGAATCATACAGCGTATGTAACAGACATTTGAAGAACTTCTACTGGAGTATAATGTAATGTATACAATGAATCTTTTCCAGTGAAAATAAACTGTGCCTGTGATCATAGTTATGACATATTTAATTATTTTCTGGATACTCAATTACACGGTGATCAACTCTGATACCTACAATTGATAACATAGATAAACACTCAATAAAATGATGACACAGTAGCTTAAATTTCAGAGGGTTTTCAAAGTCTTAAATCAAAGCTAATGTACTTTGAAGTTGAAATGATTTCAATTAACATTGCTCTCCACTGGTCTCTGAATTCTTTACAAGAAAAATACAACCTCAATAAATTTCAAGAAATACTTACTTTTGCCATTTCCAACATGTGTTGAATTTTCTGTGAAGACGCAGAGTTTGAAGAAAAAATTTTCTGGCCTGAGTTATTTATGCCAATTGGATTCACATCAGTGGTACTGAAAACTCTAAGCAGGTATTTCTGGTTTTTACCAGACTTGCAGCAAAATAAAAAGTCCCTCTGATTAATATTGATGTAATTTTAAAACTAACACATTTATACAAAACAAGTCCAAGACAATAATCACCCTAAAGTCATATTTTCCTGGGTTCCTGATTTCCGAAGCACAAAGCTACATGTACTCAAGATCTGACTGGATAAAAAAATAAGAAGCGGTAAACTCAGCAGCTTTTGTTGTACACTGAGCACCTTTTCAGTAAAAGCTGTGGGATTACATGTTTTTGTTCCAGAAATATCATGAGTGGGAGGGTAGCTAGAGAAGAAGTCAGAGTATAATAAGTAGCCCTGAAATTTAAAATACTAGGCACTTTATATGTATTATTTAATGTAACCTTCCCAAAAGTTCTATGAAGTAAATATCATGATTTATCATTCCAATTTTATGGATGAAGAAACTGAGGCAAAGAAGCTCCAGTGATAAGATCAGGTCACACAGTTAGTAACTAGCAGAGTGTAATTTAGGCCCAAATCTGTCTAATAACAAAGTCAAAGCTTCCAATCTATTAACTACCCCACCATTCAATAAACTACACAGAGTCATGATTTTTCTGTAAACTAGGGTTTTAGAAATCATACTGTCCTAGTACAGCTCTGACTAAAATTTGTGTCTAGGGTATTAATATTTCTGTGGAACCTACATCTCCTCTCAGATTACTGGTCTCTTTTTCCAGTTGCTAAATGAATGGAGAAAGGAATTATGATGTAAATTTTATCAAATTTGCATTATTAGGAGCAAGAAGACAGGGGAACAACTTAGTCTGTTACCCTAGGTAGTTCCTAAAACTATTGGAACAATCTAAAATACTTAGCTTTGTTCTTTCTCTCTCTCTCTCTCTCTCTCTCTCTCTCTCTCTCTCTCTCACTCACACACACACACCCCCCCACACACACACACACCCATACATTATAAGTAGCAGATTATGCCAGCTTTGCAAAACCAGTCCTCTGCTGCCTGTGGAATGTACTGGCTCACCTTTAATGTTCAGAATAAATAGCCTAGCCTATACCTTGAAAGTGAAAAAAGGAAGAACAAGGAAGAAAGAAGAAGAGGAAGATGAGGAGAAGAAGGCAACTAAAGGCAGTGATCATCGGTAATACTGGCAGTATAGTGATAAGAGTATTCTGCAAATATATTCCCAGATGTTAATAGAATCATCCTGGAGATTATAGTACAACACAACCTAAGCTTACCTATGCCAGTGTAAGTTGTCATCATGTAAGACTTAGAATGTTGGACTAGGAGAAATCAAGGGAGCCACGTTCTTATTTTATAAAGAAAGAAATCAAGGCCAGAAACGTTTTTAAGTGCTGTCAAATAGAGCTTTCTCTAGTGATAGAAATGATATTTCTGTTAGTTCCCAATGTATTGGACAACATAGGTTTGAATGGTTTCCCAAAGGAATAAAAATAGCATCAAGGTCAAGATTCAAAAGCAGTTCCTCTAAATCTCAACTTATTTTCCAAGTTTCCTTAGAATACAGATCAAATTGGCTCTTATCCTTATACACATACGAATAGTAACATCTGTTTTCTTCTAGTACTACTGCTTTATACATAAATGCTGCTAGATTCTGCACTAGTATGCCAAAGCAACTTTTGCCATTTGCTACGCAGTTATAAGTATGTGACTCTAAGTATATCCCCACCTGACTATATGAGGCATGACCTTTGCACAAGGATTTTCTTTATCCTGCTGTAAAACTTACATTTGGTAGGGGTGGCTTTGTGTCAAGTAGCATGATTTCAGAAATTCTCTAAAATGCTTTCCTGTACTCCCTTCATATTCATATAGGTTCTAAACAATGTTTTCGATCTTCTCACTTTATCTTGCAAATTGATAGAATGACAAATAAGATGTAAAGTATAAAAATATTTCATGGAAATTTTCATAAAGTGAATTCATGCTGGTATATTAAACAGTGATAGCCGATTTATTCCAGTGATATGATTGATAAGTGAGGAGGTAGAATGTGATTGTAGGTCTGCTATCAGTGGTACGATGTATTTATTATGGAGCCCTTACTACGTATACAAGCCCTTTACATATCCTTAGTTCCAATATCACAAAGAGGTAGATTCTGCTTATATCTCCATTTTATAGATTTCCAAAATCACATATCCAGTAAATGATGAAGCTTGATTCAAAATCATGCAGTGAGTCCATGCTGTAGCAGCCTACGCAAAATAGACAACGTAAAAATAGAAGGAACTAAGAACCAGAAAAATGAGTTTCTCTCCTGGGTCTGCCACGAATTTGCTTCACAAAACTGTGCAAGAGATAACTCCTCCAAGCTCATTCCTTTATGATAATAATAAAAATATGTTGTTCTAGATGTCCTCTAAAGCAGCTAGAAATCAAAAAGAGTATGGGGTTGCAGATTCTAGTCCAAAATAAAATCTTGTTAAGACCTTGGGCATTTTTCTCACTGTCCATCTTTTAGCCTGTAACTTATCTGTAAAATGTTGCTACTATTGCCATTTTATAGATTTGTTGTAAAGATTAAATGACGTATGCCGCTAAAGTAGCTGGCATGGTGCCCACAACTATAAAAGCTTAGAAATTATAATTTTCCTTCTCCCTCTTAGCACTAATATTCAACTATTCTAAGTGAAACTACCTACAAAGAACATTCCTTAGCCTTTCAGCCAACACTAATTAATTAAAAACACTATCTGTGATTCGTTTATGATCAGGCCATGGTACACAGCCTGATCTGCACCTGACTATATGAGGCATGACCTTTACACAGTGATTTCTTTATCCTGCTGTAAACCTTCAACTTGGTAGGTGGCTTTGTGTCAAGTAACATAATTTCAGAAATTCTCTAAAATGCTTGCCTACGCTCCATTGGTACCAATACCAGCAACACTAATGCAAAGGTATTATATTGATACAAAGGGAACTACTAGCCATTATTTGTGCCTTTGATATAACAAAGGCTGTACTACATCAATGCATAAATCTCAAGGTGTATCCATATCTAAGAAAAAGAAAAGTATTTTCTGAATGGCAATGAGGTCTTAATACTCAAACTAGCACATCTCTGAAAGACTAGTACATCTGTGACGCAAAATAGCAATGAAACAAATCAAAAAGTAATTTTAAGTATGCCATTATGTAAAAATGGTTATTATAAATTACATAATTTCTCTAACATGAAAAGATTCTGGAACCAGACTTTTCTTAAGATGTGGAGGAATATAAATATACACAAGAACTCAACTGATAATGCATTTCAATTAAAAAGGAGAAGAGAGGATTTTTATATAACTGATAAGGGATACACATCATACAACACAACCTACAATGCAATAAAAAAAGACAAGCAAAGTTGACATCATAAAACTCCTCTTAAAATTGTAGCCAATCTTATCAAAATTCCAAAGACGTTTTATAGAAATTTACAACTGATTCTAAAATTTATGCAAAACGTCTTGGAATAAATGAAGTGACTTTTTAAAATCAAGGATAAAGTTGGAGGATTTATCTTATCTGCTTTCAAGACTCAGTAGAAGTTATAGTAATCAAGACAGTTGTTGTTAGCAAGCAGCCAAATATTTTGATTATTTGAATAGAGTCCAGAATTAAGGCCACACTTTCATGGTCAATGGATTCTTGATAAAGGTGCCAATGTATGACAAAAGGAAAGTGAAAGTCTTTTAGCAAATTATGCTGAATCAACTAAATATCTGTAAGAAGAAAAATGAGCATCAGTGCTTGTCTAATATCACATTAAAATATTAGCCTGAAATGGAACCTAGAAATGTATACGCATAGATATATAGAATATATAGATATATATAATCCAAACTACAAAATTTCTAGAAAAAAAATCATTGTGACCTTGAGATAAACATTCCATAGCAGAACTCAGAAAGAATCAAACATTTTAAAATGGAGTGTATTTCAACAAAAATTATAAATTTCTGGTCATCAAAAAACACCACTAAGAAAAAGAAGCCACAGACTTAGAGAAAATATTTACAACAATACATAATCAAATCGCTAGCATTCAGAATATATAAAATATGCTTAAAAATCACTAAAAGAAAATAAATTTTTAAATATTTGGACAGATATTTTAGCAGAGATGATAAATGATTGGTCAATAAGCACATGAAAGGATGTTCAATTTTATCTGTAATCATGGAAAAATGCAAATTAAAATTGCAAAGAAGCACACTGATCAAACGTAGATTTTGTCTTTCCACAACTGATGGGGAGAATGAAACCAAGCTGGAAAACACTCTTCAGGATATTATCCAGGAGAACTTCCCTAACCTAGCAAGACAGGTCAACATTCAAATTCAGGAAATACAGAAAACACCACAAAGATATTCCTCAAGAAGAGCAACCCCAAGGTAGATAATCATCAGATTCACCAGGGTTGAAATGAAGGAAAAAATGCTAAGGGCAGCCAGAGAGAAAGGTCGAGTTATACAACAAAGGAAAGCCCATCAGACTCACAGTAGATCTCTCTGGAGAAACCATACATGCCAGAAGAGAGCAGGAGCCAATATTCAACAACCACAAAGAAAAGATTTTCAACCCAGAATTTCATATTCAGCCAAACTAAGCTTCATAAGTGAAGGAGAAATAATATCCTTCACGGACAAGCAACTGCTGAGAGATTTAGTCACAACCAGGCCTGCCTTACAAGAGTTCCTGAAGGAAGCACTAAACATGGAAAGAAACAACCAGTACCAGCCACTGCAAACAGCATACCAAATTGTAAAGACCATTAACCCTATGAAGAAACTGCATTAACTAATGAACAAAACAACCAGCTAGTATCAAAACAGCAGGATCAAATTCACACATAACAATATTAACCTTAAATGTATATGGGATAAATTCCCCAAGCAAAAGACATAGACTAGAAAATTGGATAAAGAGTCAAGACCCATTGGTGTGCTGTATTCAGGAGACCCATCTCACATGTAAAGAAACACACAGCTCAAAATAAAGGCATGGAGGAAGACTTACCAAGCAAATGGAGAGCAAAAAAAAAAAATAAAAGCAGGGGTTACAATCCTAGTCTCTGAAAAAAACAGACTTTAAACTAACAAAGATCAAAAGAGAAAAGAAGAGCATTACATAATGGTAAAGGGATCAATGCAACAAGAAGAGCTAAATATCCTACATATATATATGCACCCAATACAGGAGCACCCAGATACGTAAAGCAAGTTCTCAATGCTCTACAAAGAGACATAGACTCCCACACAACAATACTGGGAGACTTTAATACCCCACTGTCAATATCAGACAGATCAATGAGACAGCAAATTAACAAGGATATCCAGGACTTGAACCCAGAGCTGGACGAAGTGAACCTAGTAGACATCTACAGAACTCTCTACCCCAAATCCACAGAATATACATTCTTCTCAGCACCACATCACACAAATTCTAAAACTGACCACACAATTGGAAATAAAACACTCCTCAGCAAATGCAAAAGAATGGAAGTCAGAACAGTCTCTCAGACCACAGTGCAATCAAATTAGAACTCAGGATCAAGAAACTCACTCAAAACCGCACAACTGCATGGAAACTGAACAACCTGCTCCTGAATTACTACTGGATAAGTAATGAAATAAAGGCAGAAATAAAGATGTCCTTCGAAACTGATGAGAACAAAGGCACAATGTACCAGAATCTCTGGGACACATTTAAGGCAGTGTCTAGAGGAAAATTTACAGCACTAAACACCCACATGAGAAGTGAGGAAAGATCTAAAATTGACACCCTAATGTCATGATTAAAAGAACTAGTGGAGAAAGATCAAACAAATTCAAAGCTAGCAGAAGACACGAAATAACTAAGATCAGAGCAGAACTGAAGGAGACAGAGACACAAAAAAAATACTTCAAAAAATCAATAAATCCAGGAGGTGATTTTTTGAAAAGATCAACAAAATAGATAGACCACTGGCCAGACTAATAAGAAAAGAGAGAAGAATCAAATAAATGCAATAAAAAATGATTTGGGGATATCACCACTGATCCCACAGAAATATGAACTACCATCAGAGATTACTACAAACACCTCTATGCACATAAACCAGTAAATCTAGAAGAAACAGATACATTCCTGGACACTTACACTGTCCCAAGACTAAACCAGGAAGAAGTCAAATCCCTGAATAGACCAATAACAAGGTCTGAAGTTGAGGCAGCAATTAATAGCCTACCAAAGAAAAAAAGTCCAGAACCAGACAGGTTAACAGCTGAATTCTACCAGAGGTAAAAAGAGGAGCTTGTACCCTTCCTTCTGAAACTATTCCAAACAATACAAAAAGAGAGAATCCTCCCTAACTCATTTTATGAGACCAATGTCATCCTGATACCAAAACCTGGCAGAGACACAACTAAAAAAGAAAATTTCAAAACAATACCTATGATGAACATTAATATGAAAACTCTCAACAAAATACCGGCAAACTGAATGCAACAGCACATCAAAAAGCTTACCCATCATGACCAAGTAGGCTTCATCCCTGGGACGCAAGGCTGGTTCAACCTATACAAATCTATAAATGTAATCTACCACATAAACAGAACCAAAGACAGAAACCACATGATTATCTCAACAGAAGCAGAGAAGGCCTTGGACAAAATTCAACAGTCCTTTATGCTAAAAACTCTCAATAAACTAGGTATAGATGGAACGTATCTCAAAATAATAAGAGCTATTTATGACAAAACCAGAGCCAATATTATACTGAATGGGCAAAAACTGGAAGCATTCCCTCTGAAAACTGGCACAAGACATGGATGCCCTCTCTCACCACTCCTATTCAACTTAGTATCGGAAGTTCTAGTCAGGGCAATCAGGCAAGAAAAAGAAATGAAGAGTATTCAGTTAGGAAAAGAGGAAGTCAAATTGTCTCTATTTGCAGATGACATGATTGTACATTTAGAAGACTCCATCATCTCAGCCCCAAATCTCCTTAATCTGATAAGCAAATTCAGCAAAGTCTCGGACACAAAATCAATATGCAGAAATCACAAGCATTCCTATACACCAGTAACAGACAAACAGAGAGCCAAATCATGAGCGACTCCCATTAACAATTGTTACAAAGAGAATCAAATAGCTGGGTATACAACTAACAAGGGATGTGAAGGACCTCTTCAACGCGAATACAAAACAATGTTCAAGGAAATAAGAGAGGACACAAACAGATGGAAAATATTCCATGCTCATGGTTATGAAGAATCAATATCATAAAAATGACAACACAGCCCAAAGTAAACTATAGATTCACTGCTATCCCCACCAAGATACCATTGACTTTCTTCACAGAATTGGAAAAAAATCTTAAACTTCACATGGAACCAAAAAGGAGCCTGCATAGCCAAGACAATACTAAGGGGAAAAAAAAAAACGGAAGTTGGCGGTATCATGCCATCTGACTTCAAACTATACTATAAGGCCACAGTGATCAAAACAGCATGGTTCTGGTACCAAAACAGATATATAGAGCAATGGAACAGAATGGAGGTGTCAGAACTCATGCCACACAAATACAAGCATCTGATCTTTGACAAACCTGACAAAAACAAGCAATGGGGAAAGGATTCCCTATTTAATAAATGGTACTGGGAAAACTGGCTAGCCATCTGCAGAAAACTGAAACTGGACCCCTTTCTTACACTTTATACAAAAATTAACTCTAGATGGATTAAAGATTTAAACATAAGACCTAACACCATAAACACCTTGGAAGAAAACCTAGTCAACACCCTTCAGGACACAGGCACAGGAAAGGACTTCATGATTAAAACACCAAAAACAATGGCAACAACAGCCAAAACAGACAAATGGGATCCAACTAAACTTAAGAGCTTCAGCATAGCAAACAAAACTATCATTAGACTGAACTGGCAACCAACAGAATGGGAAAAAATTTTTGCAATCTACTCATCTGACAAATGGCTAATATCCAGAACCTACAAAGAACTTAAATTTACAGGAAAAAAACAACCCCATCAAAAAGTGGATAAAGGATATGAAGAGACACTTTTCAAAAGAGACATTTATAAGGCCAACAAACATATGAAAAAAATCTCATCATCATTGGTCATTACAGAAATGCAAATCAAAACTACACTGAGATACCATTTCAAGCCAAATAGAATGGTGATTATTAAAAAAAACAGGAGACAACAGATGCTGGAGAGGATGTGGGAAAATAGGAACACTTTTACACCATTGGTAGGAGTGTAAATTAGTTCAACCATTGTGGAAGACAGTGGATCTAGAAATACAAATACCATTTGACCCAGCAATCTCATTACTGGGCATATAACAAAGGATTATAAATCATTCTATTATAAAGACACATGCACACCTATGGCTATTGTGGCATTGTTTACAAGAGCAAAGACTTGGAACCAACCCAAATGCCCATTAATGATAAACGGGATAAAGAAAATATGGCACATATCCACCATGAAATACTATGCAGCCATAAAAAAAGATGAGTTCATGTCCTTTGCAGAGACATGGATGAAACTGGAAACCATCATTCTTAGGAAACTGACATAAAAACAAAAAACCAAACACTGCATGTCCTCACTCATAAGTGCATGTTGAACAGTGAGAACACATGGAAACAGGGAGGGGAACATCACACACCAGGGCCTGTTGGGGGTAAGGGGCTACAGGAGAAATAACATTAGGAGAAATACCTAACATAGATGACAGGGTGATGGATGCAGCAAACCACCATGGCACGTCTATACCTATGTAACAAACCTGCACATCCTACACTTGTACCCCAGAACGTAAAGTATAATAAACAAAAAAACTGACAACAATATATTCATGTATATATAAGTGTATACATGTATTCATGTGCATATGGGTGTGTGTGTGTGTGTGTGTGTGTGTGTGTGTGTGTGTGTAGCTTCATAGTTACTGTCTGAAAGGCCCTTAGAGGGCTTTGACAATTATACTAAGCATAATTTACATTAAAAGTTAACACATCTTCTGTATTTTAAAGATCATTATCAATAAATGAATATGCCATTGCTATTATACATTAGTGAATTATTGTTTGAAAATGTTTAAATCTTTTTAATAAATCCAGGACAAGTAACAAAATTTGTGTGCTTACAACTCATGTACTTTGAACTCTCGATTTTTGAACCTCTGTTTCTATGGGGTGATGATTCTCAACTTCCATTCACAATTGCTACAAAGAGAATAAAATACCTAAAAATACAACTAACGAGAAGTTTAATCCCTGAACAGAAATTCATGTATACATTAACTGTGGAAGCCCAAAGATGTGAAGATGTAACAAAGGATGTGAAGGACTTCTTCAAGGAAAAGTAAAGCCACTGGCTCAAGGAAATAGGAGAGGACACAATCAGATGGAAAAACATTCCATGTTCATGGTTAGGAAGAATCAATATCATGAAAATGGCCATACTGCCAAAATAATTTATCCATTTAATGCTATGCCCATCAAGCTACAATCGACTTTCTTCACAGAATTGGAAAAAAATCACCTTAAACTTCATATGGAACCAAAAGAGAGCCCACATAGCCAAGTCAATTCTAAGCAAAAAGAACAAAGCTGGAGGCATCACACTACCTGACTTCAAACTATACTACAAGCCTACAGTAATCAAAACAGCATGGTACTGGTACCAAAACAGAGATATAGAACAAAGGAACAGAATAGAGGCCTCAGAAATAATCTA
>CAUYLG010026863.1:0-22936 GCA_963573385.1 Cacajao melanocephalus
GCATGGGAAGAAATGCCAGATATAGGTGAAGGGGAGGAAAGCAGCAAATCACATTGCCACGTGTGTACCTATGCAACAATCTTGCATGTTCTTCACATGTACCCCAAAACCTAAAATACAATAAAAATTAAAAAAAAAAAAACTAAAAACACCATTATGTGAAATAAAACATTCTCATGAAAATATTAACATTAAAAACAATGAGATTGAAAAATTGCTTAATACTGGATAAATACTCAAAGGCCTGGCTTGGAATTCGGTTTATTTTGGCACCTGACTTTGAATGGCCATCACAGTTGGAAAAGATGACCTACAAAGATACATCTATCCATATGTAGCGTCCTGCTGGCCATGTTGACTATGCTCTGGTATTCATGCATTCATGCTGATTTAGTGGCTGCGTAATAATCCATTGAATGGATATGTTGTGACTTATTTAAATAGTTCTAGGTCCCAGTCTTTTGCTACTACAAATGAACAGCATTTCATAATCATTATGAAAACATTTTCATAATAATCTTCCGCAAGCCAATCATTTGTTCTTGCAAACTAAATTGAAAGTGTTACTTATTTATCTGAGATGGGGTCTTGTTCTGTCACCCAGGCTGGAGTGCAGTGGTGTGATCATAGCTCACTGTAGCCTCCAACTCTTGGGCTCAAGCGATCCTCCTGCCTCAGCCTCCTGAGTAGCTGGGACTACAGGCCTATACCATCACACCTGGCTGTATTTTTAACAGATGAGTTCATTTCGTTTGAAAGATTTAGAGGTTAAAATTCTATTTTCAACATTTTAAAATCAGTAAAAATAAGAGTTTTTTTTTTTTTTTTTTTTTTTTTTTCTAAGATGGGGTTTCACCATGATGGCCAGGCTGGTCTTGAACTCCTGACCTCAGGTGATCCACCCACCTTGGCCTCCCAAAGTGCTAGGATTAGAGGTGTGAGCCACCGTGCCCGGCTGAGGTTTTTGTTTTTTTTTTTTTTTAATTTTTTTACATTGTTTTTCAAGAGATGGGGTCTTCACTATGTTGCCCAGGCTGGAGTGCAGTGGCTATTCACAGGTGCAATCCCTCTACTGATCAGCATGGGAGTTTTTGACCTGTTCCATGTCCGACCTAGGCCGGTTCACCCCTCCTTAGGCAACCTGGTGGTCCCCCACTTCCAGGAAGTCACCATATTGATGCTGAATTTAGTGTAGACACCTGACTGGCATAGTGCACTACAGCCTAGAACTCCTGGACTCAAGTGATCCTCTAGCCTCAGCCTCCTGAGTAGCTGGGACTATAGGCACGCACCACCGCACCAGGCAAAATAAAAGTTTTTATAAGTCACATTGTTTTGGCCATAGAATAACACATAACAGAGAAAGGAAAAGCACTTTCAAGCATCTACTTTTTTTTTTTTTTTTTTTTTTTTGATAGTTTCATTCTGTTGCCAAGGCTGGAGTGCAGTGGCAGTATCTTGGCTCACTGCAACCTCCGCCTCCCAGGTTCAAGTGATTCTCCTGCCTCAGTGTCCCGAGTAGCTGGGACTACAGGCATGCACCACCAAGCCTAGCTAATTTTTTGTATTTTTAGTAGAGACGGGGTTTCACCATGTTAACCAGGACGGTCTGGATCTCTTGACCTTGTGATCCACCCGCCTTGGCCTCCCAAAGTGCTGGGATTATAGGCGTGAGCCACCGCGCCTGGCCACATTAAAAAAACTTTTAAAAGTACTCTTGTCAAAATACTAGGAAGCCTCTGAGTGATAGGAAATATTCCCGTGGTTGCCCCCCACCTCATAAAAAGATGTCGCTGTGACTCTGGGATTACCTATACATCCACTCAACTGGGTATCTTTTTGCAGTATCTTGAGAGCGCAAGAACACAGGATGATGCTGAGTGACGAGGCCACCACCAACCCGTGAGCACTGCGGAAATCCCATTTTTCCCTTGGGAAACGTCAGTGCCCTATGTAACACATACATTCTGCTAATGGACACAGTGAGGGTGCTGGCATAAATCTGAATATCAAAGATTAGAAAGCTGAATTCCTCTTTCACTGCCTTAAGATAAAAGTAATGATCAGTACAAATTCGCGTACAGTCTTCCTATATTCCAAAGAATCACCCTGTCTACTTTACTCTGGATACCACAACTTCATAACAATAAAAATAATAAAAAAAAAAAGAAAACAATCAAAATGTCCAACAACAGAAACTTGTTAAATAAACTATGGGGCAGACATCTATATTATGGACTACTATGGAGCCATTAAGATGATGATACAGACATATGAGTATATGGAGTGAAAAAATATAAAACAGTATTGTAGTACAGTCCCATTCTTGTAAAAATATTATATGCACATATGTACTTCAAAAAGATTCTGAAGAAATATCTCTCTCAAAATAACAACAGTGGGTAGGTTACATGTAATTGTTATTTTCTTCCTTTTATCTATATATTTTTTGAGTTTCTATTAGTGAACATTTCTTTCCATGCTTACTAAAGCAACTCTCGTAAGAAACAGCTGAATACCTGCATCTGGCTGCGTCCTTATCTGTAGAAGGCATTTTCCCTTGTGCTAGCCTATTAAGCCAGTTGTGTTTTGTAAACCACCCATCTCAAAGTCTTTGAAAGGCATCCACAATCTTAGGAAACAATTTTATAATTTCTAATAATATTTCAGAAGCACAGCTTTGTGGCTTTAATGGATCCCACTGCTTAGGGATTCTTCATTAATTTGTGAACATAATCAGAAGAAACACTTATTTAAAAATTCTTTGGCTTCTTAAAGGCTATTAAAAAAACAAAGTAAAACACAGAGTTTAATGAATATATATTTGTGACAAAGACCTTATGGTGCTTTTAGAGAGAGTCACAGGATGTTTGGATGCGGCCAAATATCGCATCAGATTTGCTTCTCTTCCTCTCTGTCCTGATGCTGGATCTGCTCTTTGTTTGAAGCTGCTTCTGGTGCCTTCTCTAAGCCACAAGTGTCACCTAAGAAATGTGCTTCAATGCTTAACTCCACCTTTCCTAATGTCTTCATACTTCTGACCCCCTCCACCAAAGATTCAGGAAGATCTATGTCCGTTAATTACTCTGAACTGCACTGTCTTTTCAATGGTATGATTTTGGAGAATGTCTTGAAAGTAGGCTTCTGTTACATAACATCCCATTGCCCTGTCCCTGTCTCCACACCCACAGAAATAACTTCATTGGCAGAAAATGAAATCTGGAAATGTCCTCTTTGCCAAAGCCTGGAGAGCTCCAAGTTGAATTCTTTTAAAAAAATTATTTTATTATTTATTTTTCAGAAATAGGGGTTTCACTATGTTGCCCAGGCTGGTTTTGAACTCCTGGGCTGAAGTGATCTCCACTTCAGCCTCTAGAGGAGTTGAAACTATACTTGTGCCACCATGCCCGGCTGGGATGGCTTTTTGAGATCTCTGGGTTTGTTAATCGCTGGCTTCTTCATCTACATTACTGTCCCTGGGACCTGTATTTGAGTTTGGTTGGAAAGTTTCTGAGGCATTTTCTTACTTCCTGAACAAAGAATATTGAGACTCTAACAAAATTCCAGTTAATCTTGGAGGAAATCGATTTTAAGAAACACAAATGCTCGGGAAAGCTGTTTGTCATCTATCCCAAAGGGTAGCTCTGCGAGTGCACTGGTGACGGGGATGGACAGTGCGGGGAAACTGTGTGCACACAGCACTTGCATGGAGTGCAGAACACAGGGCTTTCTCCTGTGTTCCCTGTCCCCACAAATACTAAAGAAGAAGATCTGTATACTTCTTTAAACTTACTAATTAAATATCTCTTCTCTGCACCTGTGCAGGGCTGGACTGGCTTGCTGGTGCCTGTATTTCAACCCCTTTTAGAGATACGACCAGATTTAGAGTTCATTAGGCTTAACTTCCAGATGCTTATATTTAAAGAAGTTATTATAAAAAGGGATTAATTTAGAAGAAACCACTTTAGACTAAAGAAGGAGAGGAAGTGTGAACTCACCTGGGGAGCAGGTCACTGAATCCTTCAGTTGCTTGGCTTTGATTGTCACCTGTTTCAAAACACAAAAGCAAAAATCTTACTTTCCATGTACCTACTGTAGGCTGAGTGAAACTTCCATGTAAGCTCCATGTGAATGAACAGGGTTCACTGGATCTTAGGCCTGAAAGACGCTCAGCGATCTGTCCATTCCATTAATGTAATTAACAAGGAAACTGAGGCCCAGAGAGATTAAATGGATTGCTCCAAAACACCCATCTGCTCAGCAGCAGCATCAGGATGAGAACTGACATCCCTGGACTTCTCCTAGTTCAATGACAGTTCCATTATAGGAGGATGCCTCTTAAAAACTACTTTCAAGGCTAGACGTGGTGGCTCACACCTGTAATCCCAGCACTTTGGGAGGCCAAGGTGAGTGGATTACCTGAGGTCAGGAGCTTAAGACCAGCCTGTCCAAGAGGGTGAAACCCCATTTCTACTAAAAATATAAAAAGTAGCTGGGCATGGTGGTGGGCACCTGTAATCCCAGCTACTCAGGAGGCTGAGGCAGGAGAATCGTTTGAAGCTGGGGGGAGGAGGTTGCAGTGAGCCAAGATCATACCACTGCACTCCAGCCTGGACATCGGAGTGAGACCCTGTCTAAAAAAAAAAAAAAAAAAAAAAAAGATAGTACTTTCACTTTGCAAACAGGTCATTTTTTAAACCTAAAATTTCCAGAAATTGAACATCTTTCTTCACTGGGGGATATTTTACCACTGAGTATTACAATCAGCGGGGAAAATGACATTCATGCTAATGGTGTTATAAGATAAAAGTCTTTCCTTTCTGCAACCTGGAAGGAAACACTAAGATCATCTGAGATTCACATTAGATGAAGAATTTATTAGTGGAATGGGGCAGCTTCACCCAAGAACCATGATACCTTTATACATATGAATGTGAGTCCACAGAAAGAATTTGGTCTGGTGGTAATTCTTTTTTCTTTATATAAATGGTATCATATTGCATGTCTCATTCTATAGCCAGCTCTTTCTTCATTTAACAATGTCTTGGAGACCTACATATAGATTTGTCTGATTTTTGTTTTATTTGTTTTTCTCTGTTAACTGATTTTTTGGTTGGTTGGTTTGTTGGTTGGTTTCTGAGACAGTCTCTCTCTGTTGCCAAGTGGGAGTATAGTGGCAAGATCTTGGCTCACTGCAACCTCCGCCTCCTGGGTTCAAGCGATTCTCCTGTCTTAGCCTCCCAAGTAGCTGGGACTACAGGCATGCACCACCACATCCAGCTAAGTTTAACTATTTTTAGTAGAGATGGGGTTTTACCATGTTGGCCAGGATGGTCTTGATCTCTTAACCTCATGATCCTCCTGCCTTGGCCTCCCCAAGTACTGGGATTACAGGCATGAGCCACCGTGCCCGGCCTGTTTGTTTTTAAAGAGATGTTGCTATGTTGCAGTCTCGCTATGTGGCCCAGAATGGCCTGTAACTCCTAGGCTCAAATGATCCTCTCACCTTAGCCTCTTGAGTAGCTGGGACTACAGGTGTGAGCCACTGCACTTGGCTTTCCTTTTCAAAACTGAGATAAAATTTACGGAGTGTAATGTGCATATTTTAAATGTACAATTTGATGAGTTTTGACCAAAAATCCCTGCCTATGTAACACAATCAAATTACAGAACATTGGCTGGGCATGGTGGCTCATGCCTGTAATCTCAGCACTTTGGGAGGCCGAGGCAGGCAGATCACTTGAGATCAGGAGTTTGGGACTAGTCTGGTCAACATAGCAAAACCCTGTCTCTACTAAAAATACAAAAATTATCGGGGCATGGTGGTGCACTACTGTAATCCCACATATTTGGGAGGCTGAGGCAGCAGAATTGCTTGAACCCAGGAAATGGAGGTTGCAGTGAGCCAAGATCGCGCACCTAAACTCCAGCCTTGGCAACTGAGCCAGACTCTATCTCAAAAAAAAAAAAAAAAAATTACAGAACATTCCTATTACTCCAGAAAGTTCCGTTGTGCCTTTAATGCAATGTCTGTCCTGCCATAGACAACCACTATTCTGATTTCTATTGTAAATTTTAAAAAATAAGGAGTCAAATTTAAAAATTTTTTTCAAATTAGTAGTTAATTGCCCTAATGCACTTATCTAACAAGCCATCCTTTCCATTTATTTAAAATATAACTTTCATTAAAGTTACATTCTGCTGTATACCTGGGCTATTTTTCTATATTTTTCTATCCCATTAATCCATGTATATTCCCGAACCAACAGTTCATGGCTTTAATAAAATTTGAAAGTAAAACATCAGAAAGCATAATCGTTAAGAGCTGAGACTCAGGCAGATGTGCTATTCAATCTTGGTTCCACCTCTCAGCTGGGTAACAGACAGTAATTTGCCATGCTTTCTCTGTTTCATTTATTACCCTCTGTAATGTGTGGATACCACTACTAATACCATTTGCCTCTTATGGATGTTTTCGGTTTGAAACAAACCCTTAGCATGATACCTGGCAGACAGTAAAGGCTCAGTAAATATCACCTGCTATAATTGAAATAGATCATCTGTTTTCCATTAATACAAAGAGCAGAATTAGAACATTTAAAGCTGCTTGGAAACACTTTTCAATTTTGTTGCCTACCTTCCACACTCTCTGTAGATGACTTTGCTTCCTATTTAATGTAAGCAAACTGAAGTTATCCAACATGAGCTTCCTTGACTTCTGAATTTCCCAGCTCAAAAATTTGATTGCTCCACCATATATCCATCCCTTCTTTTATTCTAATTCAAAGAAATAAATGGTACTTCTTCCCCTTGAGGCAAAATCTGCTCCTTGAATCCTCAAAGAACTATGCTCCATCAATTATTTGCTTTCATCTTCAACTTCTGCCTATCAGATACATCCCATAAACCTTCAAACTTAGCTCAAGCAGTCTCTACTCTAAAAGACAATCTTCCCTTGACCTTATCTTTTCTATTCTACCTGGCATTCATGAGAGTACCTCCTAGTTTTCCTTCTTTCTCTGAATGTTCTTCCACTGGCCTCTCCTATATATTTCTGCCTCTTGTTCCCTAATAGAAGTGTTCCTCAACAGTTTGCCTTTGCCATTCATGTTCTTTCCACTTTCTACTCTGGTATCTCATCCCATCAATTCAACAATACTTTAGAAAAGAAATGATTAACCTGTGTCTCTGGCCCTGACCTCTACCTTGGAATGCCAGTCTCACAGAAATTGACCACATAACAATGGATCCTCAGATCTGAAAAGGACTTCAGCTATGTAACACTAAGCTTACTGTGCACTAGGCATTGTTCTAAATAAGTTGTGTGTGTATACATATTCCTCACAGTAGCGATATTAGGTAGGCACAGAACTGTTATCCTGAACTTACACAATCTGACCCCCATAGAGAATAAATAATATATCCAGGTTAAACAGTGAGAAGCTAAACCCAGACAAGCAGGGATCTAAAATCATTGCTCTCAATCACCATAACATAACCACCTTTTAGATCCAAATCTTTCATATTATAGAAGAAGAAACAAGCCAAGTGCTCTTTCTGCTATACTACATGGCTTCAATTTCTAACTGCCATTAAATCTCTTAGACGTCTCCTAGTTCCTGAAACTAAACAAACCAAAAAATAAACTCATCAATTTTTCTAATAAAAACAACTTCTGTGTTTTTCCTCCATTGCTTAATAGTTTTATCATCCAAGTCACTTAGGCTCAAAATCTAAGAGTCCATTTTTGGACTTTTCTTTCCGTCCCAGCCATTTGCTTCAGGGTATCAATTCCATCTGTTCCCTTCTCTCTTAGACCTCCACCACCTACACTAGTCCTTCATTCTCACTTGACCAAAGTAATATAACACCTTCTAACAGGTCCCTAACTTAATTGTTAATAATTAATGACTGATACCGAGTGTTTTCTCATGTGCTTATTGGACATCTGTATATCTTCCTAGGAGGAATATCTATTAATATCCTGTATCCATTGTTTATGTGGGTCATTTAACTTTTTATTATTGAGTTGTAAGATTATTACTAATTTTTTCTTACTTTTTCTTTTTTTTTTTTTTTTTTTTTGAGATGGGGTCTGGTTCTGTTGCCCAGGCTGGAGCGCAGTGGCACAATCTCAGCTCACTGCAGCCTCCACCTCCCAGGTTCAAGTGATTCTCCCACCTCAGCCTCCTAAGTAGCTGAGACTACAGGCACACACCACCATGCACAGCTAATTTTTTGTATTTTTAGTAGAGACAGGGTTTCACCATGTTGGCCAGACTGGTCTTAAACTCCTGATGTTAGGTGATCTGCCTGCCTCAGCCTCCCAAAGTGCTGGCATTACAGGTTTGAGCTACTATGCCTGGCCAGAGTTGTAACATTCCTGATGTGCTCTGGGTACATGTATTTTATTAGATATAAGATGTGCAAATAAGTTCTCCCTTTCTTTGAGTTGCCTTTTCACTTTCTTGATGGTGTCCTTTGACTCACAAAAGTTTTTAATTTTGCTGAGGTCCAATTTATCTATTTTTTTAAATTTTGAAGTTTTTGGTTGCTTGTGCCTTTGGTATCATATCTTAGAATCCTCTGCAAATCTACGATCAGGAAGACTTAAGAGTTCCAAATTAAATTAGACTTCAGCTGGGCACGGTGGCTCACACCTGTAATCGCAACACTTTGGGAGGCCAAGGCAGGTGGATCACCTGAGGTCAGGAGTTTGAGACCAGCCTGACCAACACAGAGAAACCCCATTAAAAAAACAATTAGACTTCAATTTCTTTCAACAACGTTATATAGTTTTCAAAGTTAAAGTTTTTCACTTCTTCTGTTAAATTTATTCCTAAGTATTTTATTCTTTTTGATGAAATTATGAATGTAATTATTAATTTCATTTTCAGGTTGTTCATGGTAAATGTATAAAAAATAAAACTAATTTTTGTAATATTAATATGTATACTGCAACCTTGTTAAACTCATTTATTAGTTCTAATTTTTTGTGTGTGGATTTCTCAAGATTTTCTATATATAAAATCATGCCATCTGCAAATAGAGAATTTTACTTTCTTTTTTAAATCTTATTTCTTTTTCTTGCCTGATTGTCCCGGCTAGCACTTCAAGTACAATGCTGAATAAAAGAAGCAAGAGTAGGCATCCTTATTTTGTCTTGATCTTAGCAGGAAAGCATTCTTTTTTTTTTGTTTTGTTTTTAGCATTCTGTCTTTTACCAGTAAACATGGTGTTGTGGGTTTTTAGTAGATGCTCTTTTATCTGGTTAAGATACTTCTCTTTTATTACTAGTCTGCTGACTGTCTTTATAGTGAAAGGGTGTTGGATTCTGTCAAACACTTTTTTTTTTGAGATGCAGTATTGCTCTGTTGCCCAGGCTGCAGCGCAATGGTGCGATCTCGGCTCACTGCAACCTCCACCTCCAGGTTCAAGTGATTCTCCTGCTTCAGCCTCCCGAGTAGCTGAGATTACAGGTGTGTTTACCGCACCCGGCTTTTTGTAATTTTAGTAGAGACCGGTTTTTGCCATGTTGGCCAGGCTGATCTCAAACTCCTGACCTCAGGTGATTCACCTGCCTTGGCCTCCCAAAGTGTTGATATTACAGGTGTGAGCCACGGCGCCTGGTTCAAACACTTCTCTTGAGATGACTGTGTGATACTGATTTTTATTCTATTGACATGAGGTATTTACAGTAATTGATCTTGAGATGTTTAACCAACCCTGCGTTCCACTGCATTCCAGGGTTAAATGCCACTTCATCATGGTGATCAATGTTGTTGTTGTTGTTTTAGATAAATATTCACACAGGCTGAAGCACAGTGGTGTTGATTAAAGCTCACTGCAGCCTCCAATTCCTGGGCTCAAGTGATTCTCCCCACTTAGTCTCCTGAGGAGCTGCAACTACAGGTGCACACAACCATGCCCACTCCATGGTGATAATTCTTTTTACAAGTTGCCAAATTCAGTTTGGTGTTATTTGTTGAGATTTTTTGCATCCATGTTTATAAAAACATTGGTCTGTATTTTTCTTGTGATGTCTTTGGTTTTGTATCAGAGTAATACTGCCATCATAAAATGAACTAAGAAACATTCACCCCTCTTCCATTTTTTTTTTTTTTTTTTTGAGACCATTGCAATTTTTTAAATGTTTGCTAGAATTCAGTGGTGAAACTATCCGGACTTGGACTTTTCATTGTGAGTAAGTTTCTAATAACTAATTCAATCCTTTTACTAATTACAAGTCTATTAAAATTATTTTTTCTATATGTCTATTAAAATTGTTTTTTTTCATTGTGAGTAGGTTTCTGGTAACTAATTCAATCTTTTTAATAATTACAAGTCTATTAAAATTATTTTTTTCTATATAAGTCTATTAAAATTGTTTTTTTCATTGTGTGTAGGTATTTGGTAACTAATTCAATCTTTTTACTAATAACTAATTCAATCTTTTTACTAATTATAAGTCTACTAAAAATTTTTTTGATTGTTTTTAGACAGTTTCCTGTGTCTTTCTAGGAATTTATTGATTTCACCTCTATCTATCACAACAATAGCCATCTAATTTCTTGACATACATTTGTTCATGGTAGTACTCCTTTATAATATTTTCATTTATATAAAATTGGCAATAATGTCTTTTTTTTTTTTCATTTTTGACTCCAGAAATTTGAGTCCTTTCTCTTTTTTTCTTGGTTAATCTTGCTTAAATGCATGTTAATTTTCTTGGTATTTTCCAAGAATTAGCTTTCAGTTTCACTGATTTCTTTTTCTTTACTTTTTTCCATTACTTTCATTTCTGTTTGTATTAGTCTGTTCTCACATTGCTATAAAGAAATGCCTGAGACTGGGTAATTTATAAAGAAAAGAGATTGAATTGGCTTATGATTTCACAGGCTGTCAAGGAAGCATGGCAGCATCTCCTTGGCTTCTGGGGAAGCCTCAAGAAACTTACAATCATGGCAGAAGGCAAACTGGGAGATAGCATTTCACATGGTCAGAGCAAGAGGAACAGAGAGTGAGGGGGAGATGGCGTATGCTTTTAAACAACCAAGTATTGTGAGACCTCTTTCACCAGAATGGCACCAAAGGGGGAAATCCAACCCCATGATCCAATCACCTCCCACAAGGCTCCACCTCTACAACACTGGTGATTACACTTTGATATAGAATTGGTGGAGACACAGATCCAAACCATATCACTGACCTACTTTTTGTTATTTTCTTTTTTCTGTGTGCTTTAGGTATAGTTTCTTCTTTTTCTAGTGTCTTGAGGTGAAAAGATTAATGATTTGAGATTGTTGTTCTTTCTTAACATAGGGCATTTATAGCTATAAATTTCTAAGAAGTGTGCTAGCTGCATTCCTTAAGTCTTGGTATATCATATCTTATTTTCATACATCTCAGATAATTTTCCAATTTTCCTCAAGATTTCTTCCATGATCCACTGATTATTTAGGAGTGTGTTGTTTAATTCTCAAACATCTGTTGATTTTCCCTATTTTTTTTTCCTAATGCTGATTTCTAATTTCATTCCACTGGGATTAAAGAACATACTGTATATTATTTCTATCCTTTTAAACTTATTGATGTTTATTTGGTGTCCTAGCATATAGTCTATCCTAAAGAATGTTCCATGTGTACTTAAGAAGAACGTACATCCTATTGTTAGATGGTGTGTTTTAGGAAAATGTTAGGTCTAGCTGATTTATCATATTGCTCAAGTCTTCCTAGTTAATCTGTCTGGTTGTTTCATCCATTACTGAAAGGGAGGCATTGAAATTTCCAACCATTATTGTTGAGCTGTCTATCTCTTCCTTCAATTTTGTCAGTTTTTGCATCATGTATTTTGGTGTTCTGTTATCAGGTGTATACATATTTATAATTGTTAGATCTTCCTGAATTGGCCTGTGTATAAATGTCCCTCTTTATAACTTTTTTTTTTTGCTTTAAAGATTACCAGAGGACATTCAAAGATGTATAAAGATATAGAATATATTGCATTTTACCTAAACAATAAAGCACAATAGCATAATTCTAAGAAAAGCTTATGATCTAGTAGAATTTAAATTTTTCTCTGCTTCTTGCCCAGATCCATAAGTTGTGATATATATGGTCACACAAGGAATTCATACAAACTTTTCATTTGAGGACAACTGGCAAAGTCACAAATACATCTGACCTCAGAATCTTATAACCTGAGATTCATATAACTCTTTAACATCTTAAAGTCATGCTACAGCCTTTCATATACATCGTTCTTTTCCTCTTATATGAAGAACTAATATATTAAACATATTAATATATTTTCTTACAGCCAAATGGATTCCTAACATCAAAATTCTGCCCAGTAAACAAATTCCAATTGTATGTGGGGATGAATTACCTTAGAGAATCATTCACTTAGCACTGATATTCTAGTATTAGAACATAGCCTTTACTGACTTAAAGTTTCCTGATACATAGTCAAAAACAAGCTTCCTGTTTCTATAGAGTCACTGACTCAGTTTGAGAATAGTTAGAGTTGCCTTATGCTGGTAGTGGATTCTGAATACAGCATCTATCATAATTTGGCTTATCTATCACACATAATCTCAGTCCTTCAGATCATTATTGTCAAACAATGAAAATGATCTGAAGCCGTTATTGTCATTTTGGGGTCATACCTTTTTTTTCACACTTAAAAGGCAACTTAGAACTTAAAACATGCTCATTAGACAGAAGCAAAGCACAGTCGATTTTCCAAGTCTGTGTGGTCCAATGTTAATATTCAAGTCATTATGCAAAGTCTACATCTTCTGCTGTCATAAGACAGTTTCAGAAAATGATAACTG
Source organism: Cacajao melanocephalus (assembly GCA_963573385.1). Classification (NCBI taxonomy): domain Eukaryota; kingdom Metazoa; phylum Chordata; class Mammalia; order Primates; family Pitheciidae; genus Cacajao; species Cacajao melanocephalus. Next base: position 12,837 of record CAUYLG010026863.1, read on the forward strand.
CAGTGACTTTTTCTTTTCTTGAGAATTTCCCTTCTCATTAGTTTTTGTCTTAGGAGGAGCCAAGTACATGGCAGATGATGGCAAAATATTTTTGTCTGGGGGCATGTTTGGCCTCTTCAAATGATCATTTATGATTCTAGGTAGATAAAGAAGTAGTGGTCTACTATAAAGCTCAACGCCCAGGGTGACTCAGTAAGATAGCAAGTCACTTTGAGAAAGTACATTCATCTTTCCATGACCACGGTCATCACCAAATTGATTTCTCTCCTTTAGATCTGGATGACTTTCAGTAAAGTGGGTATCAATTTACTCTCAAAATGTTTACTGTTTATTTTCTCAGATAGTACAAAATAAATTTTTCAGCTACTTATTCTACTTTTATATCATGTGCAGTTTCAGAAGATATGGGACTTTTTGTAGCCTCTTACTGGGAGAAGACATGTATTCTTACATAGGTTTCACATAGACGAGGCCTCCCCTGCTTCTTCTTTGGTACCTGAGGAACTAATATTGTGGGCTACTGGCTTTGGTGGGCTTTTGGACAATCCAGTGTGTATTAATAGTCACATGGATTGTAGAACTGTGGTGGAATATGTTTCACCACATTGTGATTCCAAGCAGAAAACACTTTCTAACTCCTCTTCCTAATGCCCATAATTTATCTTTAAAATTCTCATGAAGTTGGGGTCCTATGATCTAAGTTTGAGACTTATGATAGGTAAGGGTAAATAAAAAAACCTAAAATAGGTTGCATTCCCTCTAGTAAAAACACTGACAAAATTAACAGAAAATCAAATCAGTAAACTGAAAATTATAGTTCATAGGGTAGAGTTTCTAGGATCAGTCAACAGTTACATGGTTACATATTTCTGTTCAATATAAAGAAGAATTTTCCAATTTTCTGAGCTATGTAAAGTTATGTTCATATATCTGGCATCTTCGGGTAACTGATAAGTACTGAATCTGTGTAATAACCTTAAGTAATATTTTTCAAATTCTGGCTGTCAGTGATATTTTAAGTATTAATTTAGTGACAAAAATTATGTAACTGCAAAGTTCATTATTTTCATTTGTTGAATTTACTCTTGGTCAACTTTCCACTTGAATTTAGCCCTCATTACAAGTGACAACTACTACAGCATTCAAATACAAACCATGCTCTGTTACTTGAACATTAAATAAACCACTTTGAAAAACTATTTTTTTCTCCTCTCCCTTCTTCTCCTAAATAAGCCACCTGAAAAATGTTTCCAACTGGTAGAAAGCAGTGCTGCTCATTCTTGTTATTTCTCTGATGTCTTTAAACTTTTCTGTGGATTATCTGTCCAGACAGAAAAATATGAGATAACTGTGTTCATCTTAACTTTTAAAAAAGAAGGTCTTTCACTAACTGATTGCCTCTGTAAGTAACGTGGATAGGCATTTCCTGGGAGAAAACACTTATGTGAAAAGACAAATGTGTAGTTTTGTAGATACTGTTACTCCACCAGTGAACACCATAACAATATATCTATGTCTAGCATGTAATGTGTGGATTTTAAATTGTTTGTTATAGAGCGTTCCTCCATTTACCCTATAAAATCGCTAGGAAAGTTGATCACTGTGTAAACTTCAAGCTGCATTTAACTTAGATCCACTCCTGCTCATTAATGCTTCTGATGAGTAGATTCTTTTTAAGAAACTCCGGGAGTACAAAGGGGACACACTAAGATACAGGGGCACGAGGCAAGAGGAGTGCACACCTTGAGAATTAACACAGATGATGGGAAGATTTTTAGACTTTCATAAACTACGGAGTCGTTGCTGGTCTTAGCCCATTGGTCTTAGCTCATCTCTAAAAGGCAGAGAGGTCCCTCTGACATCTGAGTTACAACAGCATAATAAAGATTGGGGAAAAGAGTAATTCCAGATCGTATAATAAGTTGTTTACTATGTAAATTCAGACATTTCATCTAACATTTGGGTGCCTTCAGACTTGCCACCTATAACAATCTCTTGAAAATTCATTTCAGATCTAATGATGAGGTTTTGATTTTAAAATGTGGTTTGTTTGTTTGAGATGGAGTCTCACTCTGTCACCCAGGCTAGAGGGCAGTGGCATGATTTCAGCTCAAGTGTTCAAGTGATTCTCATGCCTCAGCCTCCTAAGTAGCTGGGATTACAGGTGTGTGCCGCCACACACACCCAGCTAATTTTTGTATTTTTAGTAGAGATGGGATTTGGCCACGTTGGCCAGGCTGGTCTCGAACTCTTGATCTTAGGTGATCCGCCTGCCTTGGTCTCCCAAAGTGTTGGGATTATAGGCATGAGCCAGTGTGCCTGGCCTAAAATGGGAATTTCTATTGATCCAGTTACCTTCTATCCCTACCTGATACTGCTGTTAATGTTATTTTCTTGGTACTAATGAAAATTATAATCTTGTTTGTTGTATAACTATTCATTAAGCTGTTTTACATATTTATATTTTATAATAAGGAAAAATAGGTAATAAAAGAATATTAACAACTTTATGCCAATTTATTTCAAGATGTAGTTCAAAGAGATACATTCCTAGAAAAATCTAATGTTCTAAAATTTACTCAGGAAGAAACAGAGTCTTGGCTGGATGCAGTGGCTCATGCCTATAATCCCAGTACTTTGGAAGGCTGAGGCAGGTGGATCACCTGAGGTCAGGAGCTCGAGACCAGCCTGGTCAACATGATAAAACACTGTCTCTACTAAAAATACAAAAATTAGCTGGGTGTGGTGGCACAGCCTGTAATCCCAGCTACTTGGGAGGCTGAGGCATGAGAATCACTTGAACCCGGGAGGCGGAGGTTGCAGTGAGCTGAGATCGTGCCACTGTACTCCAGTCTGGGCAACAGAGCAAGACTCCATCGCAAAAAAATAAAAAAGAAGGAGGAGGAAGAAGGAGGGGAAGAAGAGGAGGAGGAGAAGGAGAAGAAGAAGAAATAGAGTTTTCTCGGGACGTGACATCAGCAAGATGGCTGACTAGAGGCCCCTAGTGCTCATCCCTTCCACAAGACAGCCAAAAACAATGAATAAAACACTATATTTTAATGGAAATAGCTAAAGGAGAGTGCTGGAGCACGTCAAAGAAGTAACAGCAACCCTGGTGAATGGAGAAACTCGGGACAGCCACATAAAGAATAGAAGGAAATGCCAGGCCTCTGCCAACCCATCCCCCAGCCAAGATCAGCTGGGAACCAGGCGGCCACTTCTGCCTTTGATGAAAATGTAGGCAAGAGGATCCCAGAAGCCACCACCAACAGCTTAGACACCTACGCGCCTCACCACCGGGGTCACCTGCAGTCCTCACAGGCACTAAGCCCAGCCGAGGAAGTTGCAAAGAAGCTGCCCAGCTTTGTTTCCCCAGAGAAGTCGCCAATACTGTGTTCCTCCCGCTGTGGCCTCCTGGCCACCATGCCACACCATCTTGGAACTGAAACTAATGCTGGAGTGTGTCTTACTCTGGGGGCTAGTAGTCATGGCACCCCTTCATCCCTGAGGCTAGTGCACCATCAAACCACCTCTGCTCAGTGGTCTGACATCCCCAGGTGGCTCAGCTGTGAGCACCTTTCCCTGTGGAACCAAGCAGTGGTGGAACTTCTACCCCCCAACACCCACTGCCTTGGGCTGGACCTTAAGCACCATTTCTCCTTCCTGAGGAAAGGATGGTTTGACAGAACAGCTCCAGTTACCTCTATCAGCTGCAGCTGTACTCTGCCTCTACAAGCCTGAGCTGGAACTGTGCACTGCCTCTGCTGGAAAGAGGGCTTTGCTGGAGCCCTGCATCTATGGTGCCTGGGCTGCCTGGGCAGTCATGCCCCTCTAAGCCAGAGCTACAGCAGGACATTGCCCCCTAGGGAACTGGCACCTTGGCTGCGCTAAGAAGTTGTGCATCCCAGGGCTAAGCTGATGTACTACCCTTCGTCTTAGAGAAACAGAGCAGTAAGTGAGCTCAGACAACCTACCCTACAGGCCAAACAACTCTAGTACTCTGCTTCTCTGGAGTTGGACCAGAACCCTAGAGTCTGGGCTGTTAAGACAACCCCCTCCTTAGAGAGTAGCATTATCGCTGTGCCATTTGCTGTCCTTCATGGCCTAAACAACAGCCATGCTTGATCGACCATTCTGGGCTACTTGCTGTCACTGCACTTGGACTCACAGACTGAGATACTGCTGAGCCCCACCATCTCAGGTTGTAGAGTTACCACTACATGGTGCCTCACATCCAACGACCCGTGTTGTCACTGAGCCCTATAGGTTCAGGCTCCTGAATCAAAGCCATATCATGGCCCCAAGCTCAAACCTCCTGAGAACACATTCTTCCCTGGAGTGCCAGAGCTGTGAACTGCTCCCCAGGGATAGCATCACAGCTACAACCTGACCTTCTGGACCTGAGCTGCTAGAAGGTGCCTCAGAGGCACCCTAGCACTAAGGGCAACCTACACCCCACCCTGCCACAGAGGACAAGATTGCACCCCAAGACCCAGGTGCCAAATAAGGTTCATAAGACCCTGAGCTTTGGACTCCAGCCCCACTGCTGCTCTGAGCACTTGCACCTGGAATTTAGCCACTGTGGCAGCTGCTTGTCACCCATGCTAAATCTGACACCAAGAGGTAACCCCTTGGCTAGGTTTTTCCACTGTAGGGAAGATGAGGAAAGGACTCCCAAAGCCCCTTCTATCAAGTAGTTAACAAACTATGCTGCTGCTGCCACAACCACAAATGTCTACACCCTAGGCCACTGAGGCACTCACATTTGTTAAGAATGTTGAAAACAGATGAAGAAGCTGAACAGAGACTATACCACTGCACCTACCTGGAAACAGTTGCCATCTACTTACCAACTGGCACTGTAAGACCCAATAACAGGTGAAAGTCTTTATGTATGAAAGCCACTCTAGAAAGTTTGGAAGAGGCTACTGTTTCACAAGATGTACAGACAGCAATACAGGCACACAAGAAATATGAAAATCAAGTAAATATAACATCACAAAAGGAACACAACTCTTGAATAACAGACCCTAATGAAAAGGAATCTACAAGTTGCCAGCATAGAAATTAAAAAGCAATGATCTTAAGGAAGCTCACTAAGATATAAGAAAGTATAGATAATTAAACAAAACTAGGGGAAAAAATCGTAATATAAGTTAGAAATTCAACAGAGATAAATATCATGAAAAAGAATCAAAGAGAAATCCTGCAGTTGAAGAATTCAATGAATAAAATAAAAAATACAGGCAGGCGTGGTTGCTCATACCTATAATCCCAGAACTTTGGTAGACTGAGGTAGGTGGATCACATGAGGCCAGGAATTCAAGACCAGCCTGGCCAACATGGTAAAACCTCATCTCTCCTAAAAATACAAAAAGTAGCTGGGCATGGTGGTGCACGTCTATAATCTCAGCAACTTGGGAGTCTGAAGCATGAGAATTAGTTGAATCCAGGAAGCAGATGTTGCAGTGAGCCAAGACTGAGCCACTGCACTCCAGCCTGGGCAACACAGCGAGACTCTGTTTCCAAAAAAAAGAGAGAGACTAAATAGCAGACTTAATCTAACAGAAGAAAAAAAAAATCTCTGAGTTTGAAGACAAGTCATTTGAAATTACCCATTTGGTGGGGAGGGGGAAGCAAAAAAGTATCAAAGAGTAAAAAAAAAAAAGCTTACAAGACTTATGAGACACCACAAAGTGAACAAATGTTCATATTATGGAAGTTACAGAAGAAGAAGACATGGAAAAGGGCATAAAAAGTTATTTAATCAAATAATAGCTGAAAACTTCCCAAGCCTCATCCAGATAAGAAAGTTCAAATACCTCCAAATAGATTCAAGTCAAAAAGATCCTCCCAGAGGCACATTACAATCAAAATTTCGAAGTCAAAGACAAAGATAAAATTCTAAAAATAGCAAGAGAAAATTTCAGGTTACATTTATGGGGATTCCCATTAGACTTGTCCAGAGAAACCTTGCAAGCTATAAGAGAATGCAATAATATATTCAATCAACTCCAAAAAAAAAAAAAAAAAAAAAAAAGCCATCAAAGAATACTATACCCAGCAAAACTATCCTTTGCAAATGAGAAAGAAATCCTTCCCAGACAAGCAAAAACTAAGGGAATTCATCACCACTACATTGGCCTTATAAGAAATACTCAAGGAAGTCCTGCAAAAAGTGGTAGCGAAAAGATGATAATCACCATCATGAGAACATTCAAAACTATAAAATCCAGTGTTAGGGCAAATACACAAAGCAGAAAAAGGATCAAATCTTAATATTACAGAAAACCACCCAACCACAATGATAGGAGAGGAAGAAAGGAAAAAATGGTATCTAAAACAACCAGAAAACAATGAACAAAATGACAGGAGTAAGTCCTCATTTATCAATAATAACCTTGAATGTAAACAGACTAAATTCCTCACTTACAAGATACAGACTGGCAAGATGAATTTTTAAAAACATGACCCAACTATACTATATGCTTCCTAAAGAGATTCACTTCACTTGTAAAGACACATACAGACTGAAAGTGGAGGAAGAAAAAAAGATATTCCATGCAAAAGGAAAACAAAAGTGAAAAGACAAAGCTACATTTATATCATATGAAAGAGACTTTAAGTGAAAAACTATAAAAAGAGACAAAGGAGGTCATTATATGATAATAAAAGGATCAATTCAGCAAGATGTGAATATACATGTGCAGCTGTGAATATATATGCACCCAACATTGGAGAACCCGAATATACACGTGCAGCTGTGAATATATATGCACCCAACATTGGAGAACCCAGATATATAAAAGCAAATATTATTAGATCTAAAGGGAGATAGACTCCAATACAATAACTGTTGGGGACGTCAACACCCCACACTCAGCAGTGGACAGATCATCCAGACAGGAAATCAACAACAAGAAAACATTGAATTTGAATTGCACCTTAGACCAAATGGAACAGACATTTACAGAATACTTAATCCAAAAGTTACAGAATACACATTCTTCTCATCAGCTCATGCAACATTCTCCAAGATAAACAACATGTTATACCACAAAACAAGTATCAACAAATTTTTTAAAACTAGCAATCATATCAAGTATCCTCTTGGGCCACAATGGAATAAAACTAGGAATCAATACCAAGAGGAACTTTCAAAACCATACAAATATATAAAAATTAACATGCTCCTGAATGACCATTTGGTCAATAAAAAAAATTAAAAAGAAAATTAAAAACATTCTTGAAACATGACATTAAAAATACAACAAATCAGCTGAGTGTGGTGGCTCATGCCTGCAATCCTAGCACTTTGGGTGGCTGAGGCGGGCGGATCACCTGAGGTCAGGAGTTCAAGACCAGCCTGACCAACATGGAGAAACCCGGTCTCTACTAAAAATACAAAATTAGCTGGGCGTGGTGGCACATGCCTGTAATCCCAGCTACTCAGGAGGCTGAGAAGGGAGAATTGCTTGAGCTCAGGATGTGGCGGTTGCCGTGAGCCGAGATCGTGCCATTGCACTCCTGCCTGGGCAACAAGAGCAAAACTCCATCTCATAAACAAATAACAAACTAAATAAAACAACAAAAAAACCCAGCCACCAAACAAACAAAAAACACAACAAACTCAGATCTACTGGATACAGTAAAAGCAATATTAGAGGGAAGCTTATAGCCATAAATGCCTATATCAACAAGGAGAAAGATTTCAAAGAAATAACCTAATGATGCATTTCAAGGAGTGGAAAAGCAAGAAGAAACCAAACCCCAAGTTAGCAGAAAGAAAGGAATAATAGAAATCAGAGTAGAAATAAAATGGAAACAAAATAAAAAACCATACCAAAAATTCACAAAACAAAAAGTTGGGTTTTTGAAAAGATCAACAAAATTGATAAATTATTAGCTTAGATTAACCGAAAGAAATGTAAAAACATGGATAGTTCACCCATCATTAAAGAAATAAAATCTGTGGTCAAAAATATCTTCTTTGGAGAGAATATCAGCCACACTTTCTTTTATTATTCAAGTACTTTCAGAGCACAACTGCTGATGTGAATGAAATAAATAAATTCCTAGAAATCATTAAAATTTAATCAAGAAGAAACAGAAAATCTGAATAGACCTATAATAACTTAAAAACAAATGAATTAGCAACTAAAAGTACTCCCATAAAGAAAAGTCAAGGCCTAGCTGGCTTCACTGGTGAATTCTACCAAATATTCAAAGAAGATATAATAGCAACTGTTCACAAACTCAGAAAACAGTGGAGGATAGAATACTTCCTACTCATTCTACGAGGCTAGTATTGCCCTGATATCAAAGCCAGACAAAGACATCACAAGAAAACTATAGACCGTTCACTCTCATGAACACAGAAACCAAATTCCATAATAAATTACTAGCTAACCTTGGTGGTTTATGCCTGAAATCCCGCATTTTGAGAGGCTGAAGGGGGCGGATCATTTGAGGTCAGGAGTTCAAGACCATCCAGGCCAACATGGTGAAATCCCACCTCTACTAAAAATACAAAAAAATTAGCCAGGCATAGTGGCACACGCCTGTCATTTCAGCTGCTCCAGAGGCTGAGGCAGAAGAATTGCTTGAACTCGGGAGGCAGAGGCTGCAGTGAGCTGAGATTGTGCCACTGCTCTCCAGCCTGGGTGACAGAGTGAGACTCCATCTCAAAAAAAAAAAAAAAAGAAAATTTAGCTAACCAAATCCAGCACTATACAAAATTTATATAAGTCAGAATGTCAGGTTGGTTTAATATCCAAAGGTCAATTAATATAATATGCCATATTAATAAAACAAAGGATAAAAATCATGTGATCATCTCAACAGATGAAGCAAAAGCATGTGGCAAAATCTAATGTCTTTTCATGATAAAAACTCTCGAGCTAGAAATAGAAGGGAAGTTCCTTACATAAAAAGCATCTATGAAAAATTTACAGCTAAAATCATACTTAATGGTGAAAGACTTCCCTCCATGATCAGAAACAAGGCAATATGCCTGCACTCACCACTTCTGTACAATATTGTACTAGATGTTTTAGCCAGTGCAACAAGGCATTAAGTAAATAAATGGACTGAAGGCGTCCAGAATGGAAAGGAAGAAGAAAAACTTCTTATCCACAGAACTATTAAACCATCAATGTGAGTTAAGTCCCCAGGATCCAAAACCCAGTATGTAAAAATCCACTGTATTTCTACATACCAGCAATGAACAATTTGAAAGCGTAATTAAGAAAAAATTCTGGCTGGAGAGAGATCCAAGATGGCCGATTAACAACAGCTCAGGATTGTAGCTCCCAGTGAAAGCGCAGAGAGCAAGTGGACGCCGCACTTTCAGACAAATTTTTGTTGGCCACAGACTGGGAGATTCCCGGCGGAGGAGCCACACGAGTCGCCAGTGCGACTTTTTTGGCCGGCGCGGCTGTTTTGCCAGCGCTCTGGCACGGCGCTTCTCGGCGCAGAGTATACGGGACGGGGTGCCCTTTGAGTCCGGCTCGGCTGGTCCCATCCCCACAAGGCGAACAGCAATTGGAAACACTGAGGACTGAGAGTTTCACAGTAAGCACAGCTGAACTGGGAAGGTCCAGCTCCGCGGGGAAGGGGCGTCCGCCAAATGAAAACTAAGAAACAGAAAAAACTTCATCACTGGGCGGAGAGATCCAAGACGGCCGATTAACAACAGCTCAGGATTTTAGCTCCCAGTGAAAGCACAGAGAGCGAGTGGACACTGCAATTTCAGACGAATTTCTGTGGAACACAAACTGGGAAATTCCCGGCGGAGGAGCCACACGGGTCGCCGGGTGTGACTCTTTTGGCCTGCGCAGCTGTTTTGCCTGCGCCCCAGCGCAGCGCAGCGCTTCTCAGTGCGGAGTATATGCGACTAGGTGCCCCTCGAGTCGGGCTCAGCTGGTCCCGTCCCCACAAGGAGACCAGCAATTGGAAGTGCTGAGGACTGAGAGTTTCACAGTAAGCACAGCTGAACCCGGGAAGGCCTAGCTCTGTGGGGAAGGGGTGTCTGCCAAAGGAAAACTAAGAAACAGAAAAAACTTCATCACCAACAAGCCAGACGTCCACTCAGACCCAAT